>LUFD01001566.1:17078-34326 GCA_003025255.1 Cordyceps pruinosa | reverse complement strand
GCCTCGACGACGACTTTGCCGGCGACGCCGGCCACGAGGAGGCCGTCATCCGCGACGGCTTCCGGGGAGGCGAGGGCGAGGACGGGTGGCTGCGGACGGGGGGGCTGGCCAGCTCGCAGCCGCTTAAGGCCAAGGACGTGCGTACTGTGGACGACGCGGGCAACGTAGGCATCGCGGACGAGGAGGAGGACGACGAGATCCCGGACATGGAGGACGAGGATGATGACGAGGCTATCATCCGCGACGCCGGCGCCGGCGCCCAGAAGAGGTACACACTTCCTACTACACACCCCCGCTCTTAATTGCTAACTCTACTAACTCTCCTTTCTCCTCCTCGTAGCGGCCGGCGTACATATACCCTCTACATTATGTACACGCCCTACTACCGCACGCCGCGGCTCTACCTCTCCGGCTACCACGCCTCCGGCCAGCCCCTACCGCCACACGCTATGATGGACGATATCGTCGGTGACTATAAGGATAAGACCGTTACCCTCGAGGACTTCCCCTTCTTCGCCAACAACATCAAGATGGCGTCGGTACACCCCTGCAAGCACGCCCCTGTTATGAAAACGCTGCTAGACCGCGCCGACGCCGCCTTACGCACCCGCCGCGACAAGAAACTCCGCGTTGGGGGCAACGCGGCGGATAGGGATAGGGACGGCTGGGAGGAGGTGCAGGGGACGGACGCCATCGACGAGAACGAGGTGGCGATCCGCGTAGACCAGTACCTAGTTGTCTTCCTTAAGGTATGCCTCTTCTCCGTTTTCAGCTAGGTTCTTTCCTAATACCCTTTCCTATTTATCTATCTAGGGTTACTAACTACTTACTTCTAGTTTATAGCTAGTGTTACGCCGGGTATTGAGTATGACTTCACTATAGGTGTATAAATAGCTAGGATCTAGTTTTTTAGGAATTAGGATCTTATAATATTATTCTTATACTAACCCTAGGTCCGCCCCAGAACCCGTATATCTTCTTGCTGTTCCTATTCGGCTAGCGAAGCCTTCCGTTCTTCAAGATCCGGCCACTTAGCCGCAGAGTAACTTAACGACTCTAACCGACGCGGTCTAGGACAGCCCGGCGGATAAGTACGCGAAACGTAAGGCCGAGGACGAGGCGCATGTTGATTGATTCATGAGCTTATTATTAATCATCTCGAGTTTATTGAAGATGTTGTGTACTTCTAGGCGGTGAGCCGCCAAGGTCCTCGTTCCTGGGGCAGTGGGCGGGCTAGAACATCGTCTACGTAGGAGAAGACGTCGCACCGAATGACTTCCCACCCGGATTGTTCTCCGCCGAAGAGCAAGACGAGCTCCGCGGAAAGACCATCATCGACGAAGAGTACGCCGAAAATTATCCAGACAGGGAGCACCCCGCAGTGCCGTTCACACTGTCTCACTTCACCGACCCGAGCGTTTCTGACGAATAAAAGTGCGTCGATTTGAGGTCTAAGGCATTACGTATCTACTTCCGCTATATGAACCGCAAGAGCGGCAGAGATCCGGCATTCTCGGCAACAGGGTCCCAACTTGTTATAGAAGAGTCACACTACTTGCCCCAAGACGAGCATTGGGTACTTCGAAACTTGACAGCAAAGGAGTACATCCGCGCAGAGGCTGTTGCCCTGAAACCTGAATACATCCGTAGACCCGACATGGCTGTTTTAGGCTTTAGCGATATCGTCATGTCACGCATCTGCTGGTCCACGTCCCCGTCAGCCAGCACGAGCTACGAAGGGGGCATTACGCGGGGACCCTAGGCGGGCCACTGCTTCGACATTACAACATTTGCGAGGCACAGCGACGAGACCAAGGGCACTCTCTGGAAAGACGTAAGCGAGGAGGTCATGAAGGAGGTTGGGGAAATTTGGGAGAGTAACTATAGTGCCGGCAGGCGCGAGATAATCTGCAAAGAATGGTATCAAAGGTATGGAAGGCACTAGTGCCACAAAACAGCTCCCCCTTCTTAACTGTCTGCCCTTCGAAGTGCCAGGGGCAATCCAGGTGTACTACGCGCGATGCAGAAGCTGTTTGCGCGTTGCGTTTTCCAGTTCGGGGAAGCCTCTGCCACCAGGTATAAGTAGGCGATGTTGAGATGCCGGATGACGAAGTCGGGTACATGTTGTTCTACTGTATTCTATGGTATCCTGGTGATTCTATATCGCCCTTTGCTTTTGTCAATCAATTCCCGTTCTTGTCCAAGCTTCACATGAGCCATTCGTCTAGACGTCCAAACTCCCGCCCAGCCACCCGCGCCGGGTCCCGCCCGTGCTTGCGGACAGCCGGCACTCGCTGGCTCTCGCTAATGTCCCGCAGCGCAATCCCATCGCCCGTCTCGACAAGACTCGTCAGCGATTCGTGGTACGAGTACCCGGCGAGCGCCTTCCTGTCGCGCTTCCTCATGAACAGCGCCTCCTTGTCCGCCGCGACCTGGTCGCGCAGGCTCATCGTGACGAACTCGCCGGACAGTCCCGCGTAGATGCTGGGGGACGTAGGCGCCGCCCGGGCCAGCGAGTACACGGGCGACGCGTCCTGGTAGGTGTTGGGCAGGTAGACGTTGCAGTTGGGCCGGTGCAGGTCCGTCCGGGCCAGCGCGTGGCGCGCGCACTCCGCGCCGGACACGTAGCAGCAGCGCGCGCGTGGCGGCGGGCTGGGCGGCGGGGGCGTCCATGTGAGGGGCTGGGGCGCCGGGCCGAGCGGGGACTGGCTGCAGGGCACGGCGTCGGTGTAGTAGTAGCTCTTGGGCCAGCGGTAGTCGAAGAGCTTGACGACGGAGGTGCGGGCGCTCGCGGCGAGGAAGCGCTGCGCGCCGTCGGCGAGGAGCGGGCCGGTGGGCGTGGTCAGCTCGAAGTGGTCCTGGTAGATGGTGTCGGCGGCGGACGGCGTGCGCATGTCCTGCAGCCGGACGGTGCCGTCGTCGTACGAGCTGAGGACGGTGGATACGGAGCCGCCGGGGACGGACGCCGCGTCGAGGGACAGCACGCAGCGCGACGTCTGCAGCTGGCGACCAGCGTAGATGTATGACTCGGCGCACCGGGCGGACGCTTGCATTTTGGCGGCATTGGTGACGACTGTTCCTGCGGGTGTTCTTGTCAGGTAGCGCAGAGGCTCCGCGGTACCGCTCAATGCGACGGCGATGTCTCCGTTGTGCATATGACAGACTTGGCGTATTTGACGGAAGTCAGAGGAGCCATCCATGGCTTTCATGTCGCATCTCTCAACAGGGTGGATGACGTATTCGGTGGGATTCCCATCCTCATCCAAACCCAAGTCGTCTGGATCTGTCCACTCCTCCGGTAGCTGGTAGAACAGCACACTATCTTTCGTAGCGACAGCAGCAGATTGCGCCAAGTTGACATGGATATGCTGAATGTCGTGCTGGCCACCGGATGGGTCGTCTTGGGTGGCCTCTGGCTGGAGCCAGGCAATGGTCCTTCCCATGTCCGTGTGGTGGGTTGACACCAGCTGCAAGTAACCGCTGGCTCTTCCTACGAGCATCATCAGGTCCTTGTCTGCCTCGGCATCCTTGATGAGCGCAAGCGCCGAGACGTCGTCCTGGCCGGCCTTGAACCCCGACGTCTCGCCGACCACCTTGGTCCATTTCTCCTTCTTCGGCGCCGAGTGACGCAGCTCTCGCCATCGCACCACCATGTCCTCGCCTATGCCCCACGCCACGAGCTCCTCCTCATTCTTGCCCTTCATGTGCGAGGCGGCGTCGACGAAAACCCTCGGCGGGAACGTCTGCGCCGGACGAGCCCGACGGGCGGGGCGTCCGCCACGCGCCGCGCTCCCTCGATTGCTTTGAGATGCCAGCTTCCTGGAGGATACCAGCGAAGATAGCAGCAGGGCCCTCCGCTCCCAGGCCCGCGTCTGCCAGGTCAGGCGCCGGGCCACGGTCTTCCAGTGGCCGGGCGGCAGGTCGAGGTAGCCGAAGTGGGTGCGGACGAAGACGTTCCATCCGTGGTGCTCGACGATGTCTCTGAGCGCCTTCGAGGTCCTCGCGAGCCGCCCCAGGCTCTGGGCCGTGTTGAGGTGGTGGAAGATGCTGCGCAGGACGCCGATGGGCAGGGTGTCCAGCCTGGCTGGGGAGTCGAGGCGCAGCGACGCCAGGTCGGGCAAGGCGTCCATGGTAAATTAATTTGGTTGGTTGAAATGGTCATGAGTTGTCGAGTAGCATATCGCAGGCTGGAATTCCCGCCATCTTAAGAGACGACAGTCGCAAACTTTTCCTCCTGCGATGGTTGAGGTTGTCCTGGTCAAGCCGCATCAAGGCAGAGAAAAATACAGTGGGCCGTTAGTGGGTGACTCAGAGGGCTTACAGGGGCGAAAGCGCTAAAGCGAGAGCCTGCAGGAAGCCGTGGAGAGAGAAGAGTCAGTCTAAGCCTCGGATGACTGTTATTCGGTCTTGAAGTATATGCTGAGAAATCCATTTTCGTTTAGAGGGCATTGCTGCATCTCAGCATAGGACCAAGGGTGAGTGAGGGCTGGTTGCTCCCGCCAGCCGCATACACGTCACAGACCACATGTAGTTGAATTGCCACGAGACTCGAGTCTATTAAATTATGGAAGATATTGAAACATCTAGTTGGTCGCCTTGAAAGCAGCGTACGCCTGGAGCGCACCCACGATACCAGTCACGAGAGAGTTGGACGCGATGCCGTTGGTGGCGTAGACGACAGAGCTGACGCCGATGATGGCGCTCAAGAGACCAGCAATGGCCTTTTGGATCGGATCCTGGAGCACGGCCGGGTTCTTGGACCAGTAGTAGTTGAGAAGGGCTGCGCGAGGAATGTCAGTCATTAGCCCAGAGGCATAGAGGGAGGTCACTCCTACAGGCAAGGAAGAGAAAGCCGCTGCCCTGGTACCAGCCGAGGCGGGAACACGTCTTCTGCTCCGAGGGGAGGGCCTTGATGGAGGCATGCGACTGCCAGACTCGGCCATTGACCTGTTAAAGCGCCGGTGTCAGCATAGTGAGGCTCGTCGGGGGTCCGGCTTCCCCGCGACCGAGGACGGGGCAATAGGGGGGCAGCATACAGTGTGGCCGAGCGAGGTCAGCAGCCAGGCGCCGGCGGTAATCTCGAGAGCGGAAGGCATGGTAAAGTGTATCACGAAGAGGTGGTTGTTGAGGTTACAATGAAAGATGAGATGCGCCTTGGAGATGGTGAGATGGCCATGTGCCTGCCGTTGTTTTATGCGGCGCCGAGAGTAGGCCTCGGCTACCGCATGGGTCCGTCGGCCGCAGCGTCTAAGGGACATTGGTGACCCGAAACTCCGCCCCCGACGGCACAAGCTAATTAACCTATGTTCCTTATTTTCATCATACAATTGTCTTCCCGTGAACACGTTGCGAATTTAATGTAATTTCTTCCATTTTATTTCCCTCCGTACACCATCGCTGGAGGAGCCCGTCGCCGCAGCCTCCCTTGGCTGGCTGATGACGCGATCATGTACCGCGACCAATACTACGCGGCGAATTCCACCCAGCAGATTCAGACACGGCACACAACTCCGCAACAATAGACCAACACAATAGACCGGTTTGACCAATGAAGTTCTACATTCCTGGTCGCTCCATGTTTCGCCGCTGCTCTATCTGGTGAGCAGTTCATGAGTAATAGGAGCAGATCTATATCCAACTGAGACTTGTATATAGCCACACCAGTCTTAAGTACCCGGTCACGAATCTACAGTCCTTCCAACCAGCCGCACAACCGGCCCGAGCATCACAGCCGCAACGCCCGCAAATCCAAACGCCACGGCATGGAAGCCGTACACCCCATTGAGCCAGCCGCCTGCAAGCGGCCCAACGGCCAGGCCGGCAAAGAAAAACAGCGCGTTGAATCCGTACAGCTGCGCGTACGGCCCGTGATGGCCAAAGAAGTCGGGGTTCGCCCGGTGGTACGACTCGATGGTGCTTCCGGCCTCGACGAAGCTGATCGGGCCCGCCAGCGCCAGCGCCGCGCCATTGAGCGCGAGAACGACGCAGAAAAAAGGCACTCTGGCGTGGTCAGGCAGGAGCCCGAGCGACGGCAAAGAGAGCAGGCTCATTCCGGGTATCATGAGGAAGTACGCCGTCGCCGCCACCGCTCTCGGCCCGTATCGGTCGACGGCCCAGCCGGCGGGGTGACCCAAGGCGACCAAGGGCGCCATCATGCACACAAAGACCAGCCCAATTTGGTTGGACGTGAAATAGAATAGCCTCGACAGCTCAATTGGCACCGTCGCGTCTATGGCGCCGAAAATGACACCCTGCGAGAGGGAAACGGCCATGGCCATGGCGAGGCGCGGGCTGCGCAGGCAAAAGACCACTGGGAAGTTCTGCGCCAGCCAGCCATTGTTTTCGGACAGCCTAAAGTCAAGGCTATCTGCTTCGTCGCTTCGGTCAAGCAGAGGTGAGTTTTCGCCGATGTCACCACCACTTCTTTGGACAACCAGGTCCTCACGGGGCTCCGAGGTGGCCGGGTCTTTATCCAGATCCTGCGCCACCTCGTAGCCGTCCATCTCCAGCTTATCCAGCATCAGCAGCCGCATGCTCAGGTCCAGCAGGAGGACCGCCGCGCTGAGCGCAAAGACGGCCGCCATGCCGCCGAGCGCGTACAGCCAGCCGCCGAGCGCCGGCGCGACGAGCTGGCCCGCGCTCACGCAGGAGAAGACGGCGCCCGTGACGGCGCCGAGCTCGCCGGCGCCGACGAGGTCCTGGATGGTCGCGAAGCCGACCGCCCACACGACGGTCACCGAGAGGCCCTGCAGCAGCCGCGCGGCCAGCAGCACGCGCAGCGAGGTGCCGGCGCAGAGCATGGCCGTGCTCGCGAGCAGCGCCGCGACGCCCACGAGGAACGGCGCGCGCCGCGTACCCGCCCGGTCGGCCGCCCACCCCACGGGCACGGCGAAGAGCACCGAAGCGCCCGCGTACACGGCCAGCTGCCGCGACGTCTGCGCCTGCACCTCGGAGGCGGGGACGCCGAGGCGGTCGCGCAGCACGAAGGGCATCACGGGCACGACGATGCCGTAGAGGAAGAGGTCGCTGAAGAGGCCGACGCCGACGGTGGTGATGACGAAGAGACGCTTTGACCGCCAGCGGTATCCCCATGGGGGTGCTGGGCGTGCCATGGTGTGTGTGTGTGTGTGTGTGCGTAGTCGTTAGGCAGTAAGGCTGTGCGGTTTCCTGGCAGCAGATGCAGGTATATGCCGCAAAAAACAGGTGGGTGGAGAGGGGAACTTTTTAAATATCGAAAGTCTCATGGGAAAATAAACGAAGGGACGGAAAACTCTAACTGGAACGCCGTTGAGGTTTCGCGAGTTGGCGGCAAGCCGAGACAAAGTATATAATCCGATAGCAATCGGTAGGATTCGCGCCCAATACCCGAGTCTTCTATCACGAACTCCATCGAAAGGACTCTTGACCAATGCGGAAAAAAGCCCGAATTGACGGACGTGTGGTTTCTTTTCTTCCTCGGCCTTGTTCGCAAAGCAGGCGGAAGAGGAGCTGCATCCCACTTCAGCAGCACGAATTCCGTTATCGGGCGATAATTGAATCACATCTCACAAATGTCAGGGAGCTGATCCAGATGAGGTCAGAGGACATATCCCGCCCGCTATTGCGTACCGCACCCGCCACATGAGCCGCCATTCGGGTCAGCTTTAAGCCTGCATGCTGGCTCAGAAGCTCAGAGAGGATACTGAGGCTTTTGGCTAATGAAAGGTTAATGAAATATCATGCAAAACCGCGACTCGGAATGAAAAAGAATGTGAAAGTATGTTCACTTACTCGTTCGAGAAAATGATCCATGGGAACTTTCCTGACAGTCCAACACTCTGGTTATAAAATTCTTTGGCGATTCCCACGAGCGCCTTGTGAGACGGCATTGTGCAGAGACAACCTAGCTGAAGAGACAAACTCATTGGTCACCCTGTTACAGAATTCGTGCCTTTTGATGAAGTCCGGATAATGCAGCGTTGAACCAACATCAATTACTGCTCGACAACCTGGGGCAATCACCCGCCCGAAAGTCCATCCAGATGAACGATTCTGTCCTTGCAAAGCGTAAACAACTTCTTACTGTACTCTCTAAACAAGAGGTAAAGAAGAAAGCGAAAGAAAATTTTGATCCAGGCTATAGGGTAACCGCGTTGCCATCACGTGGATTGGCGTCGGGGCGTGATTCATTAACGCGTCAGACCAGACACGTCGCGCTGCGAAGCACATTACCAAGCGCGACAAGTCGGCGGCAGAGCCGTCTGCCCGCAAACCATCCATCGAATTCCCGACATGAAACCGAAACCCAAATGTCCTACGCCGTAGCGAAGCCCCAGGCCTCGTCGCCCGCGGGCCACGACGGGCCGCCGTCCACGGCGACCGTGTACGAGTTTATATGCCTGTTCACGCACGACCTGCGCCGCAAGCAGAAGCGCTGGCAGGACGGGAAGCTCAAGTACCACAGCTTCAACAAGAAGGTCATGGTCTACGACGACCGCGGCCACTTCGTCGGGGACGCCCACTGGGACCAGGAGGGGGACCTGGCGCCGGGCGACGAGCTCTCGCTGGACCGCGGCATGGCGCTCGTCCAGGTGGAGGACCGCACGGGCGAGAAGCAGCAGGACCTGACGGATCTCCTCGACAAGCGGGCGCGGGAGGTGGAAAAGCGGCGGCAGATCGCCGCGGCGAAGAGCCGGACGGCGCCACGCGGCTCGCTCGCGGCGCCACGCGGCGCCGGGGTGCAGCCGCAGGCGGCCGCGCAGCAGCACCGACCGCACCGACCGCTGAGCTCCCTCGTGCAGAGCCCCGGACGCATCGGCCGCGCCGCCGTCCCGGCGCACTCGCCGTTCGAGGCCCGGCAGCACAGGCTGCACCAAAACCAGCCGCCAACGACCGACGCGCAACCAACGGTGGCGGCGACGGCCAGGAAGCGGCGCGCCGGCCCCTCGCCACCGAACAAGGCCGGGTTCGCGCGGAACCTGTTCGGCACCACGCTGACCCTGTCCTCGTGCCCCGGGCCGGAGCTGCTGGCCGCCAAGGCGCGCGCTCTGCGACAGCGGATGCTGGCGCAGGTGGGCCCGTCGTCGTCGGCGCCGCAGGAGGACGAGGAGGCAGAGGAGCAGGAGACGGTGCAGAGCAGTCCGTTTTTTGCGCAGGAGGAAGGGGAGGCCACGCCGTCGAAGCCGGCACGGGAGCAGCGCGCAAAGCTGCAGCCCCTGATGCGGCATCCAATTGCGAGCGCACGGGCAGTGATGCAGGAGGCGGAGGAGGCGGGGGATCGCAGCGCGACGGCGGCGGACGTTTATGATGACCACGACAGCCAGCGGCAGAATGCAGCAAAGAAGCCACGAAAAGAATCCCGAAGGCCTGAACTTCCGGCCGTGGACGTGAGCCGCAGTGCACAGCGTGCGGATAGCGACGATGAGGCTGCAATGCTAGATAAGCCTGCTACGAGAAAAACGAAACACAAGGGACCGCTACAATCCGAAGAACTACGACAGACCGAAATACCACGCCAGGAAACACAAAAGAAGTTTATTGCAAGGCGACGTTCACCTTCACCAGATCTGATGATGGTTGACAAGCCCGATGAGGTTGCAGAGGCTCCGCGCCAACGCAAAGCCGCAAAAGAATCACGCCACAAGAGACCGGAAAGAGAAAGGCGAGCAGAGGAGCTGCCACCGCCTGCTTTTGCGGAACCAAAACATAAGGAACCAAAGACCACACTACGGATGCGTTCACGTCAAAAGAGAGGGTTGCTGATGATGCGAGAGCCAATCACGCCGTTACCAGTGCAACCAACCCCGATAGAAGAAGACATTGGTAGCAGAGTTGCCAGGACGGCATCCCCCGAGCCACCGGCTCCTCCACTGCGGACACGATCAGCTTCACCGGAAGAAGTGATAATACCCAGTTCAGCACCACCCGATGAGGACGTCTCAGAAATAACTACCGTGGCCCATGTACCGACGCCTGCATTCCCGGAAGCAAGCAGCGAAGATGATCTGCCCCGGATATCTACACAACGAGCGAAGAAACGGAGGGCATATAGCCCGTCCCCGGAGCCAGGCGCGAGCGAAGAGGCACCCGAGAAGCTGCAGCGGCGAAGGGCCACAACACGGGCCGACTATGAAGACAAAGCCAGTGACGACGACGAGGAGCGACAACCACGAAATAGACGAGTGGCGAAGCGCAGCGCCTACGATGAAGAGCCCGAATCGGAACAGGAAGACGATGAAGCAGAGGAGGAGGCTCCTGAGGTGCAAGAGCCGCGAATTGCTAAGCTGCCGCGCAAAGGCATCCGGAGCAGAGAGATCATCGGCTACGTCGCGCAGGGCATCGAGACACTGATCCCAGGCTCGTTTGCTTCGGCGTCGTTTCGACTAGGGGGGCCGCCCGTGCCTACTGTTCGCAGCGAAAACCAATCTATACCTACCACGGCCGATGCAGCACAGCCGGGAAGAGAAGCGCCGGTCGCTCCAGTCTCCGTGACGTCTTTGGCTGTTGATGAGAAGCCGGTTGTGGAATTGGCCGCAGTGTCGCAAGCACAAGAGGAGCCCGTGGCTGATGCTACCGCCGCCACACCGGTCACTGCTGCAGCCGACGCGGCTGAGCCTGTACCACCTAAAGCTGAAGCTGCAGTTTTAGAAGAAGCCGATGCACTGCCCGTTCAGCCGGCGCCTCGTCGAACGGTCACTTTGGAGGTACCGCCGGCAGTTATGCGGTCGGACAGTACAAGCACTGTGGTCGCGCCGACCACAACACAGCCCAACGAGACGAAATTAGAGGCCCTGAGTGCGCCGGAACTTGCTCTTGCTGAAGTACCAGTACAGGCAGAGTCGCAGCCACCAGAGAAGTCGGAGCCCGAAACAAAGCCAGCAGCGTCGCCCAAAGCACAGCCAGCAGAAGCCCCGGTGGACGTGTCGCCGCCTGCGGAAAGCACGTCCTGCAGCGGCCCTGGTGGCGGTGGCGAGACGAGCCAGTCTGGGCGGCCGCGCATCCCCAACCCCGCGTCGCGAGGCAAAAAGGCGGCCCGGTGGGAGGACGCGGCGGGGCTCGCGCCGCAGGTGATGGTGCCGTTCGAGCCCGCCCAGCCGCTGACTGCGCGCGCGATCAGCACTCGCCCGTCGGGCGCTGGCAGAGGGCGGAGCATCGTTGCGGTAGGCCCCCTGGCTCTGGGGCCCGTGGCGGCGGCGCCGGGCGCGGCACCGGTGGTCGGGAAGAAGGCGGCGGCGAGTTTCTTGCCTGGGTTTACGGCGGCGAGCGGCGGGACGTGGAGTCGGCATGCGCATGATTTGATGGGGATGAATCGGCCAGAACGGGGGAGGTGAGATGGATGATGGCGTGTGAGGGTGTCGTCTTGTGCTTGTGTCGTCTTTTTGCTGTCTGCTTCTCGGGCTATATATAATTGAGCATGGCTGGAGCGAGTGTCGCATATCTTGCCATTGTATTTATTTCTTTATCGCGACGAGACGAATCTGCTGCCGCTGCTTTGTTCGTCTCAATCGGGCGCGACGACAGGCTGGCGTGGGGGTGGACGGTCTGGACCCGACGGCACGTCACTGTGGTAGGTAGCGCTGGATGGTTTCTTATTTTTTCTGTGTGGTTTCTGATTGGCGACGAGTGCGAGACCTTTTGACCCAATTGGGAGTCAGCCGTGGGTTCTGGTGGTGGTGTACGGTTGTAAGTTGTCCCAGTTAGGATAGTGATGATTAGACCGCGTATCGTCAGTCACAATTAGTGAGAGCGGGAGCCTGCACATTTCACTTGCGTACGGTGTAGGCTGCCATCGACGATGTAGCACAGCGAGCGTATGGCAGCCCGCGCATCTGGCCGGTGTAAGATGACGTGCAGGGTAAATGCATGTACGTGGGCGAGCGACTCCTGCGGGCCAGCAGAGCGAGGCGAGCAGGGCATTTAGGGACCGGGAAAGGGGCGGTTGGCTTATATCTAAAAAGCACAGGAACTCTAGTGGGATGGGAGGATTTCTGGGCTGTTGCTAACACTTGATACCCGGACAATGATTGTTGTATCTTGTTAGTGCAGAGGAGATGAGATACTTGCAGGAAATAGAGTAAGGCTGGAACATGGCTGAAAGCCACAATGCCCGCTCCGAGAACAGCCACCACGGCCAGCGGTCTTTGCAGCACTGGAAGAATATTCTGGCGAATTTTTGCTGGCGAGTTGTCTTGTACCTTTTGTCTCGTGCGCTATCACAACCAGACAGCAGTCTCAAGCCAGATATGGAGGAGGATGCAAGTCACATTCGATAAAACCCACCTGCTCAGAGCCCCCGCCAAGCATAATATTCAGCCCCGGGATAATCAACAACTGCGGAGAGGAATGGCGACCATGATCCCTTGAACGAAACTGGCCCTTCCTATTCAGGCTCGCCGTTGAGTCACTGCGATGGGGCTTCGGTGGTGGGAGGGGTAGACCAATCAGAGGCGCTCGTTCTCGCCGAAGAGACCTTGTGGGGGTTTGGTGAGGTGGGGTGCCGACAACCAATCATGTGGCGCCATTACCAGATCCCCGCCAGCACTCAGCTCTGTGATTGGAGCGTATCGCGGCAAACCACGAACTGCGCTACGCCTAACTGAGCACGCCGAAAGAGTCAGCCTCTCTGGAGTGGGTTGTCCAACTTTGATTCTGGATGAGGTACCTTTTCGCTGCCGCGGCGGGCGCCCAGGTACCTGAAAGAAAAGCCCCGGTGGACGCCTTGCGACCACCCTGACATCTCGCCATCCCGCATCTCGCTACTGAAATACCTGCATGACTCCTCAGCCTGCGCCTCAGGTTTCCCTCCTTCTTCTCGCTCTTGTTCCCTTCCAACAACTTGCCTCGCACACTCTCTACCCCGTCTAACCCGGATTCTACTCATCTGGATTCCACATCTCAAGTAATTGCGTCCCGGCTACGCTTTACTCGATCTGTCGAACAGAACCCAGCCTGACTGGCCTCACGCTCCGTCCAAGGCTCTCCCGCAGACTCAGAGTCTCGCGGCTGACTCCCATCCCCAACACTACTACAGTCTTTCGAGACCAACATCTTCGAAAGAAATCCAATTGCGACAATTGCATTGGAATTCGCCTTGAAAACACCCCCCGCCCTCCACACTCTCTACAAAACCAATTGTAAGTATCTCTACAAACGCCGGGCCCAGGGCTTACAAACTGAGCAGACTGGCCTCCCGTCCTCCGCCAGTCTCGCCTCAACCCGCCAAACCTGGATTCCTACGCAAGCACGGCTTCTCTCCAATCCGCTACCATGTCGGCCTCCGCTCTCCCCCAAGGCTTCTCCATCTTCCAGCCCACCCTCGGCGCCCATCTGCAGTTCTTCCCTGCCGTCGGCACCCAGGAACTCGATGAGCTAATACACGCCCATCTCGTCGGCCCTGCCTCCTCCCAGGAGAAGCGCGCCACGCTGGCCCTCGACTTCCTTGAGCACGCCCAGCGCACCGGCCAGACCTTCAAGTTCTACCCCGTCTACGCCCTGACCGCGTCGCCCGCCCACTCGGCCGCGTCCTCCTTCAACACCTCGCCCACCACCACCTCGTGGGACTGGAGCCAGACTTCCCGCACCGCCTCGCTGTCCTCGCGCTCCTCGCAGCACCGCGTGTCCAAGGCCGCGAGCCCCGCCTCGCGCGTCCGCGCCACCGACTTTGCCAACCTCCCAGGCATGAAGATCATGACCAAGGACGGCCTCGACGTCACCAACTCGGCCTCCCGCGGCTCCAAGACCAAGGAGCAGCGCGACCACGCCCACCTCATGCGCATCATCAAGGCCTGCGACAGCTGCAAGCGCAAGAAGATTCGCTGCGACCCCAGCCACAAGAAGCGCGCCGCCGCGACTCCTGCGGCTCCCGCTGCAAGCACCGCCAAGGTTACCAAGAAGGCTCGCACAACCTCTCCGTCAGCAGCATCGCAATCCATATCACCACCACAGTCGGTGTCCTCACAATCAGTATCCCCGTTAGTTACGATGGAGGACTTTGGCAGCTTCTCCGCCTCTCCCTTTGACGTGGACGCCCCCTTCAGCTTTGACGCTCTTGACACCTTTGATCCTACGCAGGTCGCTCCCACCGATCTCTGGGATGAGTTTGTCCAGTACCCACTCCTGGACCAGACCGAAGACTACGACTTCTTTGCCGACCCCGAGAGCTTCCTTTCTTCACCGTCCTCGGATGCGGACGTCTCCGCCGCTCGCATCTCTGTCCCGGCTTCTCCCCCCCGTTCAGGGGCGCCTCCTGGCCGTGGCCCCGATGCCGGGCGTGCAGAGTCTCGCACAGAGCTGCTCGATGGAGCGGCCGTTTCTGCTACGGCATCGGTATCGGCGCAGCTGCCCTACGAGCTGCACGACGCATCTGGTGACTACACCGACTTCAATCTGTTCTCGCCTGGTTCTAGCTTCTCTGAGGATGATCGCATGCTCGACATTGGCTCGTCTACTTCTGGTCTATCCACCCAGAGTATACCATCACCGACAGACTCACCACGTCGACCACCAAACGCCGAGCCGTCAGATCTTGGCTCCGACAGTGTCAATGCTGGTGAAGTACCTAAGCAGCCTCCTTTTACCGGGGCTGAGGAAACCGAACCATCGGATCGCACCAATGTGCGAGAGCCAGCGGCAGGTGACATTGCGAATGCACTGGGCGTACTCAGTCGTTCAGACGTGGTTATGCGCACAAACGAACAAGGGCAATTAATTACTTGTTGTCCCCCCGGCACCGTGGTTGTCAACAGCAGTAGCCGCTCCGCGACCGACGCCGGCCTAGTCAACGTGAGTCCACTCCCTCCCCTTGTGCATGTAGCCAATCCGCAGCGACTGACTTTTTGGAAGGTGTCTACTGTCAATGATTCCCACAGCTCGTCACTCTATATACCACGAGAACTAAGTGTACGTCCGCCTCGCGCCACGCAGCATTGCACCTCGACTAAACCCTTGAAGGAACTGGCAGTTGCGTCTGTACCCATGGGCACAGGCAACGTAGACTCGGCGGTGGCTATGTGGCTTGACCCCGGCTCTGATGACCAGACTCCCGAGCCCGCAGTCCCGGTTGCTGCTACGACCGAGAGCAGCCCGGCGCGGGTGATGGATACGCTCGAAGACAGCCAGCCCTCACGCTTTGTTCATCGAAGCACCGACGGTACCCAGCCACAGCCTGTGGTTCTTGCTACCAGCACACCGGTCGACACAACAGCAACCCTCTATGGATCGGTTGCATCTTCTGCCGCGCACTCTCTCAAGAACTCGGAGCCGGCGTCTGAAGTATCACTGACGGCCGCTTCGACCATTTCTCAGGAAGACACGACTGGCATCGGAAGATGTCTTTCTTGCCCCGATACCCGAAACACTGTCACCGCAACTTCGCTTGCGGTGATGATGCAGGCCGCGCTCAATACCACGCTGCTCGCTGCCGCGTATGCACAGCTTGCCGCCTCTGCGTCTACGGAGGCCATCCGCAGCACAGCGTGCCGGGAACGTGCATCGCATGGCCGTGGTGTGCGGGCACCGTCGATGCGTGTGGCCGCCGTCTGTTAGTTGAGGGCCCCGAGGCTGAGTAGATGCCGGCGCACCGGTTGCGACGGGTGTGACGGTGGTGGTGGTTGTGGCGGCGGCTGTGGTGTCTGATACCCTGAGCGTTGTGTTGCTGTTTGCTTGTTTTGTGTACTCAAAAGTTGATTCTGCTAGCGTTGCTGTTTTGCTGGCTTCATTTGTTGTGCATGTATCATTAGCATTTATTGGTAGTGGCGTCGAGGCTGGTATGGCCTTGATTTCTTTTCAATTCTACAGAGGGATGTGATCCCGAAGTTTCTAATTTGCTGTGCCGTCTATGTGAGGGGAAGAGGCAGAGGTGTTGTGCTGCCCTGTTTATAGCGGACTTATGAAAGAGGAATAATACTATAAAAATACACCTCACACAATGTCGAGCATAGTATTCCTTGGCCCCCTGGGCTGTTGATTCATGTCGTGCATGAAATCCCATGTCTGCACCAATCCGTAGTGGTGTGCATTCGGCTTGTATACCCGACAGGGGTGCTTGAGCTCCCATTTTCCCTGGTTTTGCTGGTGCCACGTCAAACGGGTGCGACCTTGATGCAGAGATTCCGGGAGCGATACGAGCATTTCTACATAAGCGAGAATGCGGAACTTTTGGAAGCTGGATGTTATTTTTTATTCTCTTGGTTGATTGCGTCACGGCAAAGGACTCCCGCCGGGGTCACGGGGCGGGTCAGGTGACTGCCTGCGATTTGTTGCCTTTGGGTGGGTTGGTTTGGCTTTCTCCGGGGTTCGCGGGTGGGTTGGGCGCCGCTGGTGATTTTTTTTTTCTCTTTGGGCTGGTGGTGCTTTGCATTGCTTATTTTTTTTTCCCTCTTCGGCGCCGGAATAAGATTATCTCCTCCTCGTTCCTTCGGTCTCGCTTTTCTCTTGCATATATACATCTGCTGTACGACCCTCCAGCCCGCCGGCGCACGACACCCAGCAGAGACAGAGAGAGAGGGAGAGAGTAGGACAGCGGGATAAGGGCCGACCGCCCTTTTTTTCCCTTCTCATTTTGTGTCTTCCCGTTGCAGGTTCTTGTTTTGATCGTGTCCGGGGCGCATTCTATATAAAGACGTGGCGTCCTCTTTTTCTGCCCCCATCCTGACTACACTATTCAAGGGTTAGTCAAGCGCTGTCCTGTTTCTTTGCCTGCGACAGAAGGAAAAGAATTCTCACCCAGCGCACGTTCAGAGCGGCTTTTGGATGAATCTCTTTTTTCTTGATTGTCTTTTTCTTGTATTTTTTTTCTCCCTTTCTCTTCTACCTCGTGCAGACAGGCTGCTGCTGCTGCTCCACGACAGAGCTTTTTGTGTTGTAAGTCTACCCGCTATATCGTGGTGCTTTTGTTTGTTCAAATGTCCTAATATTTCCCCAGTGGTCCCATTGTCACTGTTTCCTTTCTGGCCGTCCTGTTTGGCCCCTGCTTTTCAGCCGGCGCTGCAGAGGGCGCACGCGCGCATCACTGCGTGCCTTGTAAGTGAGGCCACACGAGACACTGGCACGGCCCAATCGCCGTCATCTTGGGCACGCCTGCTTTGGGGATCTGTTCCTGATCGCGGGGGGACGTGTCGCACAATCATATTTTGCCTTTTCTCCCTTCATTATTTGATATAGTCAGGGCATACTGATAGGATTTGGCTTGGAACCGGCTTAGCCGACGGGAACGGCTGTTTTTAGGAGGACTCTGTTTTCTGGATACTGTTTTGCATTGGTTTGCGGGAGC
>LUFD01001566.1:2826-12837 GCA_003025255.1 Cordyceps pruinosa | reverse complement strand
AAAAAAAAAAGCTTGGCAGAAAATCGAGTTGGTGTGGCGACAACTCTAGAGTGACATCCCAGCATCATCCCAAGCTCTTCTCTCGAGCCCAACACGAGCCCCTCACAGCTGTCTCACCACAAACCTCATGATATAATACCTCTTGTCACCGCTAATCATACTCGTCGGCACCAGCATGTCCTCCCTCACCTCCACCCGCCACCTCGTCCCCGTTCTCTCCCCAATGTCCGCCCACAGCCGCCGCCACGACGCCTCATTGTGCACAAACAGCTCCGAGCCGAGCCACGTCCTCCTCTCCAGCCCCTCGCCCGCGTGCACCCCCGCCACATGCCCCCCCGTGATCAGCGCCTTCCTCTCCCCGTCCAGCAGTCCCACGAGGCGCGTGCCGATGGCCGCGGCCTGCTCGCGGTCGAACAGGTGGAAGAAGAGCGAGGCGCCGACGACGCTGACCTTGCCGCGCAGCTGCCGCTCGAGCTCCGCAGGGCCCGGGGCGAGCATGTCGGCGGCGACAAAGGACGAGGGGGGCAGGCGGTCGCGGTCGCGGAAGAGCTCATAGCCGAGGGCGGCGAAGGACGCGTCGAGGTCGGTCGCGTGCAGGCGCGCGGCGGGCGCGCCGTCGAGGAGCAGCCGCCGCAGCTCCTGCCCGAAGCAGCTGCCGACCTCGAGGTAGTGCTCGCCGGCGCGCAGCCGCTGCTGGATCTCGGCGTAGCACGGCGTCCTGCTGATTTCGACGTCGAGGAACTTGACCATGCCGATGCACGGGTACGCGAACTGACGTTGTACCAAGGTTAGTAGTTCTCGTCTCGACCACAGAGAGCCTTCTGCTTTTCCCTCTTCCTCTTCCCCTGGAGAGTTGGCCAGCTTACGATACAGATCGCACGCTCGCGCTATGCAGTGTCAGCGAAAAAGTGACCGCCCGCCTTGTGTGTTGGATGGCTCACAATGTCCTTGACGTGCTGCACCACGTCGCCCGGCGCGATGCCGCTGTACTTTTCCAGGATCTCGCGCGCCTGCGGCTTCACGTCGTCAAAGTCAATGTACCAGTCCTGCTCCTTGGCTTGGCGGATGATCTCGGGATCTTGCGGGGGCCGCATCTTGGATCGTGGCAGCTGGGCGGCGCGCGCGAGTCACAGAGGCGCAGTCGCGATGATGCAGGGCAGCTGAGCTCGCATTCTCATTAGCATAACCACGCCGTTACGGGTATGGCTGTCGTCGAGTCTGACGCCTCCTTGTGCCGCCTCTCTTTTCGGAGGGTGCTCTTTCTGCGCTGCGCAAAACAGGGAACCAAAACCTACGTCACGTCTGCGGTAGTAGGGTATCGTGTTGGGCAGTCTCACCAGGACGTTCGCGATCGTGAATCTGCTAGATACAAAAGGCAACAAGGTCGAAAGGATGCCTGAGACCGAATCTGCCTCTCTCGTTTGTAGAGTGCCCCCATTCGCGCCCTTTATATCCTACAGCAGCGCGCCGCCAACACACCGATAGTTCAGTCACCCGGACTCTCGGGGTTCAGGCCCGACGGTCGTTCGTCGCGTCCATGGAGCAGGCTCCGGCGGGGGCGGGGTTGCTGCTCATCAGTTCCTACAAAGGCTTTGGCAGCGTTGCATCGACTCGTTTTTAGCATGGCGATCTCGGAAATCCGGGCTTGAATGTGTCCGCGGGGTACAGGAAGGAAGATGGATGGATGAGCCTTGGATAAAGCGAGCTGAGAGCACCTGGAGCTCCTGCATGTACTCCCGCGGATATCAAAACTGGGCCATACGAGACTGACGAAAGCCCACAGCATATCTCTAATAGTAAACTGGCTGACTAGGGCCGTGGAATTTCCGCCTGGAACATTAGCATTGACATGCCACAGGAGCGAGGATGGTAGTTGAGACAATAATTAGGGGGTATATTGCTATCTCGTAGACGGTTTCCAGGACTCGTATTATAAACACAGCTGTAATATAGACATTCGGAGACTTTTGTCTCATTCCACCGTCACACTCTAGTGCCACTTGCGCGGCCCAAAGGTGCCATTCATTGAAAGGAGCGACGACTGGGCATCTTCGAGGCCACGTCCATCAATGGTGTTGCCGACAATGTCGGTTCCCCACCAGTGAATGTCCTTGGGGTGGTACTGGACGGCGAAGAAGATGATGATGCCGCAGAAGGCAACGGCACCAGTCATGCCCGCGGAGAGCAGGTAGTTGTACTTTTCCCACCAAGCCGTCTTGTACCGTCGGAGGTAGTACATGAAGGCCGCCGACACATACAGACCTCCAGTGAAGTACGATAGGTTGTTAGGGGCCCAGAAGAGGAAGCCGTTCATGATCAACGAGGGGTGGATGTTCTTGAGCAGAGAAAGAGGCTTGAAGAACACTAGGTTGAGAGGTGTGTAGATGGCAGCGGGGAGTGCGTTCTTGGCGGCGTTGCGGACGTGGCTGCCAAAGCGCTTGCCAGTCCACCAGAAGACGGCGAGCAGGAAGCCGAGTAGGAAGCAGTACTTGAGGGCAGGGTAGATCTGCGAGAAAATGCGAGCAGGTCCGATAGCACCCCACACAACAGATGCAGAGAAGTAGACACGGGACCCATTGGCGCAGTTGAACTTGGACTCCTGCTTCGGGTCGCAAATGTGAGGAATCTGGATATCAGCGAACTGAACGACAGCGTACGCGATGAAGCTGCAGACGAAAGCGCTGAGGACCTGGCCACGGTACATGGCACGGGGTGGCAGCTTCGCGTAGAAACCCATCTTCTGGTCAGAGATGTAGTTGTCGGCTTGGCCATTGATGTTGTAGCCGAACGCCTTGACGAACATCAGGGCTTCAGGGTGGCCGGGAAGGGCATATCCAACAATCAACTCAGTGACGACATTCAGACCTTCAGTAGTACCAGAAATGGCGTACAGATAGGACATAGGAATCAGGAAAACCAGGTTCAGGCCAATCACGAAGAAGATGGTCCAGACGGGGGTATCAAGCTGAGGCCACTGGGTCAAGATGATGATGGAGAAGATGAAGGAAATCAGGGCAATGATCAAGAACCACCAGTCAGGGACCTCAGGGTACTTTCGGACCAAGTTCGTCAGCGGGTTGTCGAAGCCATCATAGATCGATGTCTCGGTCTGTCCGATGTTGTAGAGATGGCGCGCGCTGTCACCAACACGGCCGCGGGCCAACGAGGCGA
Source organism: Cordyceps pruinosa (assembly GCA_003025255.1). Lineage (NCBI taxonomy): Eukaryota > Fungi > Ascomycota > Sordariomycetes > Hypocreales > Cordycipitaceae > Cordyceps > Cordyceps pruinosa. The sequence continues at coordinate 9,666 of LUFD01001566.1, read as the reverse complement.
ATGAGCTTCCAACACCGCTGAAGAAGCGGGTGGTGACTTCGGCAATCGACGCGCACATCGACTTTGTAGCGCGCCAAAGAGGACGCCAAGCATCAAGGAAGATGAAGGCAAAAGTCAGCGGGTAGAAGGCGAAGAAAGCGCCGTAGAGAACCAGGTTTCCGGCACTGTAGAATGCAGGGGAGTACTCCTCATAGGCGGTTTGGTTGAGGGTACCGGTGCCAGGGACAACAACGCGAGAAATGTTGTAGCGCGCACCAGTGTTGTCAAAGATGCCAGAGTCGTTGATGGGAAGGTAGGCCGTCCACTGGACATTGCTCCAGTACAGACCGATGATGCAAAGGCCGCCAATGATGGTTCCGATGTACTGCTGGAGAGTGACAAAGAAGGGGAAGACCAGAGGCTGAGAGTAAACCGACATGTAGTTCCAATCCAAGGTAGGAATAGGGTTGAATCCCAAGCCGGCTTGGGAACCCGTGATGATGTTGAGGTTGAAGTGGCGGGGAGCGATCCAGGTCATCCAGGCAAAGGTGCTCAGAGCAGGGAACAGGTACCCAGGAATCCAGAAGTAAAAGAACATCGCGGCAAACACGATGAAGAAGAACCTGTACCGGGAGATGGACCAGCCATGGAGGGTTTCGCGCTTCTCGGGCACGAGCAGGGCGCGGTTTAGAGCGAGAGTGGGTAGGACGCTGGGCCAAATAGCCTCAACAGGATAAATGACGAAACGGCGGAGAAGACCAGAGAAGCCCAGGCCCATCATCTGGGTGGCAAGGAGCAATAGAATGCTATAGGCGGGTGTCAGCCACTTATCGCCATAGTAGACGGTCTGTGTCTGGATGTTCCAGAAGCAGTAGGCCGAGGTAGATCCAACATTGATCATGATGGTAGCTAGCATCTGCTCCTTGTAGGACCAGGGACCAGGGTTAAGGGAAACGCGGGAGCCGCGCCAGTTAAAGCCCCAGTCGGGAAGGATGTACTGGACGAGGATACCGCAGGGATAGAGCAGGATTTGGGCGACGGCGGACGAGAGGATGATTTGAGGGTAGCGCGAGTTGAAGAGGGAGTTGGTGAATTGGGAGATGACCGCCCAGCAGAGACCCAGGAAGACGGCACGCGGGGTTTCGCAGGGCATGCCCTCGTCGTCCGTCGGGGTGGTGATAGCGCGGACCTCGGGGTAGGGAGAGAAGAACTTGTTGACAGCAGTCTCCGTCTTGAGCTCCGTCTCCCACTCCTCGGGGGTCTGGCCGTCGGCAGGGCCGCTGATGAGGTTCTGGAAGTGGGCGCGGGTGGTCTCGCCGAAGTTGTAGTCGTACTTGTGGTACTCGAGCATGTCCGCCAGGATCTGGCGGCACTCCTCGACGGCGAGGACCTCGATCTTGGTGATGACCTGCTCGATGTCGTCCATGGGCGCGAGGCCGTCGGCGCCGTCGCCGCGCTTCTCGGCGAGCTGGTGCACCTCGGCGTCGACCGCGGCGTGGTGGCGGGCGATTTCAGCCTTTTCGTCCACGGCGGCGGCCTGCTGGGCATCGGCATCCCCAATGGGATTGTTGGCGTAGGGCGTACGCTCAGACATGATGCGAGGCTGTTCCTTGGCCGCTTCGAAGAGGGAAGCTCGAGGGAGCGCGTCTGAGACAGGGAGATGGGATGAACAAGGGACAGATCAGAGTAACAATACCTTCGGGGATGGGGGGGAATCTTATACCAGGAGAGGCTTGGGGTCAAGAGAACCATGGCCCATCGTCAGAATGCTCAATGACAGCCCCCATCAGCCACCCAGCTGACAGGAAGGCACGAATGCCGGCCGGGGATCTTTTGTTAGTGGCAGCAGGAGGGTGTGCGAATTGACGACGCCACGGAAACTGACCGCACGCCATTGGCTAGCCTCGCAACTCTTCTGCATTTCCAGTCTCACCTTCCTCGTCCCAGCAGGAAGAGCTGATGGTGCGCGGGCGCCCTGGGGGAGCCCATCATTTGCCCCAGCTGATTCTTACGGCACAGGCGCTGCCAAGCAAAGAGCCTCACGATATTTCCACGGGAGGTCCGGCATGGCGGCGCCACTACATAGACACAGGAAGCAACTTGGCGGCCGCAAGAGCAGCTTGGCATCTTATCTCTTGTCCATAGCCGAGTTCTCATAGTACGAGATATGGCTGTGGAGGGATATGGGAAAAGGAAACAAGATACGACAGGCGCTGGGCAGAGATGGGGGGATAAGGTTGCAGCCAGGCCACTGACTCCGGGACGTAAATGGCCGTGCCCGAAGACTTCGGAGTCCTTTTGCATATCAGGCTGCGAAACCCCAGACGTGATCAAGATCGTCAACAGTTTCTATGAGGTAAAATGTTTTTCCCTCGGGCCCCTCTCCGGTCTCTCGTTCTAGGAGGCTTCCAAAAGTTCTTTCAAAGGGGCTGGCCGAGGCGACGGACAAGTTCCCTTTGACAAATCAGGGACGTGATTATCTCGAGTCAAACAACCTAGGCCAAAAGCGGGCGCATCCCTCTAGACTTTCCCCCACCGACGAGGAAGTGCTGACTCTGTGAACCTCTATCTGTACAGATATGTCGCCTGAGGTTGCAAAACAGCCTGGTGGCGCACTGCATCTCGTCCGTCCCCTGTCGCCCCTGCAAACTTTCGTGCCGTCGATCCAGTAAAACCGGTCGCCGTCTCCAATGAGGTGTCGCCGCCCCCGAGGTTAGAACAGAAGTTCCTGCTGGAAAGGGGTTGCTTTCGCATTCTCAGCTCATTGCGCTGTACTAGCCGGCAGCCACTTCACTAGGCCTTACTATCAAGTTTGCGCAAGGCCCTGTTCGGCATCACCGGGGACGAATGGCGGCAGCATTATTCCCCAAAGCTATGGGAGAGCCTCGGCGCCAGGATGCAGTTCCAGGCCCCGGATAAGAAACCCCTTCCAAATGTTATTGCGGTGCATGACGAGGAGGGACTCGGCGCGGCACGAGGCACCATGGTTGAGAGTTACGCCGCGGAGAAAGAGCCGGGCGCCGAGCTTCCCCCGCCGGAGGACCTCGCTGTCATTGCCGCCGTGCTCGCACAAGAGCTCGAGGACGGCTGCGGAAGCGACCACGGAACCATGATACACTCGCTCTTTGAGCTTTTGTATTCGAGCCAAGACTCGGAGAAGCGTCGGGACGAGAGCCGTAGGAGGCGGTCGCTGGCCATTGCGAAGGGGCTGGAACTGGCGTGTCCGAGGGTAGACGGCATAACGCAGAGGATGTTCTGGGCGCAGCAGGTTCTCATGGCGGTCGGCCGTTTCGAAGGGAGCGACTTTGGTGATTTCATCCGCTCGAATGCGCATTTGACGTTCAAGGATCTCCGGTTGGTGTACTATTCGCCGATGCTGTGGGCAAGCCAGGAGGCATTGGCGGTGTACATTGTGCCGGACCGAAAGGCGTTGAGCAGCGTTGTTATGGATATGGGCGATTGAATCGAGTGCAGACCAAGTCGATATTAGTTACTCGAATGGCGGTTTCTTTTCGCTCGTTTGATGGGTGCGATCTGGGGATGAGCAAGGTGTTGGTCAAGCTTTGCCTAGATCCACCGATTAGGGGGGGAACCTGGGGAGCGGTCTCAGAGTATCTTGTGCGTAAGGGAGGTGAGTGTTGGAATGCAACATTTGCAAGATTCAAATGAATACGAATAAACATGTTTGATCGCAAAGCATGCCCTGATGGTTCAGGTCGCGTGTGGGAGCCCCTACCTCCGGTTATCGGGGCGCCCCGCCACGAGTCACAAACCGCCCGTTTTCGAAAAAAAAGCTGCTCTCCTCCGCCCAAAAGCAACTGGCGAAGCCTCTCCATAGCCAATTGAGGTCTAATCGCCAATCGAGACCGAATCCCCGCCTCGACCGCCTCGCCGTGCCTTCGCTGCCGCCCCAACGACACGCATGGAGTCCTTCACGATCCGGACGCCGTGCTCCAGCGCCAACATCGGCCCCGGCTTCGACGTCATCGGCCTGGCGCTGTCCATCTACCTCGAGCTGCAGGTGACGGTCGACCGCGGGCAGGCGCGGTCGGCGCACCCGCTCAACTGCCGCATCACGTACGAAGGCCAGGGCGAGGGCGGGCGCGACATCAGCCTCGACCCGCAGAGTAACCTCATCACACGCGTCGCGCTCTACGTGCTGCGCTGCCACGACCGGCGTGCGTTCCCGGGCGAGACGCACGTCCATATCAAGAACCCGATCCCGCTCGGCCGCGGCCTGGGCAGCTCCGGCGCCGCCGTCGTCGCCGGCGTCTTCCTCGGCCGCGAGCTAGGCCAGCTGCACCACCTAGACAGCAACCGCCTCTTTGACTACTGTCTGATGATTGGTACGTGCGACCCTCCCTTGGCATACGTGCGAGGACGAAGAGCTAACCATAGGCTTGCACATTTCTAGAGAGACACCCGGATAATGTTGGCGCGGCGCTGTTTGGCGGGTTTGTCGGAACCTACCTAATGCCGCTCAAGCCCGAAGACGCCTCGCGCATCGAAGTGCCGCTTAGCGAGGTGCTGCCGTCCCCGGCGGGCGGCATCGACACGGGCAAGAAGCCCCCCGAGCCGCCGGTCGGCATTGGCCACCGCATCGAGTTTCCGTGGAACAAGGAGATCAAGGCCGTGGCGATTGTGCCCGAGTTCGTCGTGCCCACCGCCGAGGCGCGCGCGGTTCTGCCTGAAAAGTACACCCGCAACGATGTGGTATGTCTCCCTGCGCGCAGCCAACCTGCCAGCAGAGCTCGCCGGCCCTAACGCCTCGATACAGACCTTTAACCTGCAGCGTATCGCCCTGCTACCCGTCGCGCTCGGTCAGTCGCCGCCCGACCCCGAGCTCATCCACCTCGCCATGCAAGACCGCATCCACCAGCCGTACCGCCAGACGCTCATCCCGGGCCTTACCGAGGTGGTCGAGTCCATGTCGCCCAAGACGCAGCCGGGCTTCCTCGGCGTGTGCCTGTCGGGCGCGGGGCCGACGATCCTGGCGCTGGCCACGTCTAACTTTGAGGAGATTGCCAACCAGATCATCGAAAAGCTCAAGTTCCACAACGAGAACAAGGCGCTGGAGTGCCGCTGGATGGTGCTGGAGCCCGCCAAGGGTACCGAGGTCATTCGGTCATAATATTGGAAACGTGGGTATAATAGAAGGGATCGGATGTTGGGACAGGATAGAAATGGTTAGATGCAGGCACTCGTCCTCCAGCTGGTTGCGAGGCTACTGGGCGGCTCTTGGCAGTTCTTCTACGGGAACACGAGTTGCTAGATGCGGTATAGATGCCAAAATATACAATACACAAATACTACTGGAATTATGAGCACTGTTTCAGGTGATGTTCGCATGTCCTTCTTCGATGCACGTTAGGTCCGTGACCGGAGTGACCCCCACCCCAGGCCGTGGTGCAGCCCCGACGGCCGAATGGTAACAGGACAGCAAAGACGCAGTCTGGTCTCGATGGTTTACTTCCCTCCAACCAATACCGCACTTTCGTACTTGAAAAAACTTGAAGCCGCAGCACATCATGGCTGCTCCCCCGCCCGGCATCTACGTGCCCGTGCCGACCTTCTTCGCGCGGCGCTCCTCGGCCGCCTACAACCCCGCGACGCCGCCGCTGGACAACGAGACGCAGGCCGCGCACGCCGTGTACCTCGCGCGGGCGGGCATCGCGGGGCTCGTCGTGCTCGGCAGCACGGGCGAGGCGGTGCACGTGCACCCGCGCGAGCGGCCGGCGCTGCTGGCCGGGCTCCGCGCGGCCCTCGACGCGGCCGGGTTCCCCGCGTACCCGCTGGTGGCGGGCACGGCGACCAGCGGCGTCGAGGAGACGGTCGAGCAGCTGCGCGACGCGCGGGGGGCGGGCGCGCAATGGGGCATGGTGCTCGTGCCGGGGTACAACGCGGCCGTGACGCCGCAGGAGGGCATCGTGGCGTGGTTCCGCGCGGTGGCGGACGAGAGCCCGATTCCGATCCTGGTGTGAGTGGGAGACGGGTCCGTGTGTACACAGATGAATGTCTTCCTGACAAGGGCTACAGATATCACTACCCGGGCGTGTCCAACATGGTCAAGGTCACGCCCGCTACGTTTGCGACGCTGGCGCAGCACCCCAACATTGTCGGCTGCAAGCTCTCCCACGGCGACGTGTCGCAGCTCACGCAGATTGCGTGCAACCCGGCCGTCGACGCCGGCAGGTTCCGCGTCTTCACCGGGCTCGGCCAGCAGCTGCTGCCCGTGGTGAGCGTGGGCTGCGGCGGCGCCGTCGACGGCGCGGCGGGCTTCTTCCCGCGGTCGCTGGTGCGGCTGTTCCGGCTGGCGACGCAGACGGCGGCGCTGTCGGAGGCGGAGCGCGGGGAGCGCGCGCTGCTGCAGTACCGCGTGAGCTGCATGGAGGAGCTCGTCGTAAGACACGGCGTCCCGGGCATCAAGGCGGCGATCAGTCGGCTGCGCGGCTTTGGCGACGCGGACGGCACGAGGCTGCCGCTCGCGGGGGGGCTCCCTGGCGGCGAGGCGGAGTGGGCGACCTGGAAGGGCGTCTTGGACGACATGGAGGAGCTGGAGAGATCGCTGTAGAGGGTTCTTGGATGCCCCTCGGGACATGGTAGAGACGGCGACACCGGTCCAGACAAGATATTGCTTTGTAGTTTCCCCTCTAGTGATAATGACGGAATATCGGATGGGAACTATTGAAACCTCTAGGTGCTGACACCTCTAATAAAGTCGTCGCAACCAAATTCAAGCTGAGGCGTCGCATGTCGTGACGGGAGATCTCATAGCGGGCCGCTGGAAGAGAAAGTACCTCGGCCCAGGCACGGGCGGATTTCGAGTACAACCAACTATCGGCCCTCTCGGACCCTGACGCT
>LUFD01001547.1:13691-40388 GCA_003025255.1 Cordyceps pruinosa | reverse complement strand
ATTTTTAGTTAGGGTTTATTTTTATCTTCTACTTCCTGATTGGCCGTTGAAGCTATAGCTGCTTCCCTAAAAGCTCCACCTTCTGCCTAACTTGGCATAGCTCGGTTTAGGTCTTGCACATAAATTTAGTTGATTTTTATCTGCTTAGAGCCGCTTTTATCCTTTTTAAGCTAGCTAGACCCACTTATAGAGGGAATAACCTTTTTCCGTCTAGGTGTAAGTGTAGTAAGGCTAACCCGATTAGGTATAGAGCTAACCTAATTAGGTATAGATTTATATCACGTGCCGCGCGGTTGAGTGATGCTTCTGAACGGCACCCTGATGCGCGACCTTATTACCCCGTGCCCCATCCATATCAACTCCGTATTCGTACCAAGCCAAGAGGCGCAGTCACCAGCCATTTCAGAACTGCTCAGCCACAACACACAACACAACACCGAAACCAGCGGCCTGTCTGTCCAAATCAATCCCAATCACCTCTGCTTGGCCCCTTTCATTCATTGCCCAATGGGCCGGCAAACACCAGTTGTGCCAGCCAAGCGGACCTGATGATCTGCGGCGTTACGACATTCACATCTCCTCACACGACGCCTACCAATCATAAGCCCTGCTCTCCCCGATTCCTCAACGCTTACCACACATCAAACCCCTCAGCCAAGTCGACAAACGGCAAATGCCAATTGGCCGCGCGATGCCGAAACAGCGCCGCAGCAATTCTATGCCATCATTTTCTGTCGGCAGGAATGCCCGCCGCCAAGGGCTGTATTTTTGTCCAAGACCAACTCACGCAAACCCAGGCCGACCCAGCCTGCCAACATTGTAAGCCCTCCCAAGTCTAAGTCTGCAAGGGACAGCCAAGGCTCGTGGTAAACCGCCTTACTTACATCCGGGGGCTTTCTATGACATCGTTGCCCTAGCAGTCGGACCATACCAACACCGAGCAAACCGTCGCGTCCATCTGCTCTGGTTCCGCACAGCATACCGGGAACCCTCTGGAATTGCATGCAACGTTGACACTGCCAATTCGCTATTTGAACAATCCTAAAATGGCATCAGTACCCGGATGATTGAGAGTCCCGCGCTCCTACAGCCGTTCTCGAGATAGCATCGTCCCCTCCGCGCGAGAGTTGCTTCACAGAGGAGTGCAGGATTCCACGCACCCGACAACAGCAACTTGACCACGTTACATTCAGTCCTCTACCTTCGCTTTACAATCAATCAGATGCACTAGTGCCGTGGGATGTCAACTCCATCGGATCCGTGGAGGAGCATGCTACCCGAAGGGTCTGCGTCCCTGCACCGCCGTCATCCCGCTAGGAGCCTCGGCTCGTGTATTGTTAATTGCTCGGAGTACTACACCGTCTGCAGGAACTAGCACTGTACTGAAACCGTATGCCTACCAAGTGAATAGCTGTATTTGGTAGACGCCTTGCCATATTCACATATTCGCAGTGGGTGGTAGCCGATTCCTGCAGGAACATGAAACAGCATTTCGGTGAGACCATTCTGGTGGCACCCTGCTGCACTTGAAATTCGCATCCATCAGATCCTAACTCGATACCAGAGTGTATGCTATGCTGTCTCACGCAATTTTTTCCCCCTTGACCTCCGTTCCTTCATTGTTGGCCGCGATCGCGAGCGGACCAACAGCAGTTCGACCAGAGAATCAGCGGAGGTGAGATTTCCAGGCGGTTCAATACACTGATCAAAAACACCAATTGGAAAGCAGACACGTCGTATCAATGTACCAACTTCGGACCGACAGCCCACGAGCCGAAGCCAGCCAGCCTACAACACTGGCGTTGTGCCGTTGCGCAAGGCTGCCGCCCACGAAGGATCGCGCGCTCGAGAGCCCTATCCAGGATGCCGCAGCTTGTTCCTGGCCCGCTTCCTGTCCGGCGTAAATCATTCCTCCATCCTGAGACGGCCGGCCGGCGCAGGCAGCAATCTTCCGACAACGACGCGGATATACCAGCAGGATGACACCAGAAGATGACATCGAGAGCGAGCAATGGCCGCCCAAGTCTCGAGATGTGGACGCAAGTTACTCTCGGAACAAGTATATAAGCTAGCTCTGGCTCCCGTCTTGGGAAAACAACTCTTCAGCAGCAAACCAAAAGCCAAAGCATTCTACCACTTCCTCTACAAGCAACCGCGCCCTCTTCTCTCCACCAGCCTCCCAGTGTCTTCCGTGTTCCCACCATGCAGCTGACCACCGCGCTTCTACCGGCCTCCTGCCGGCCGCCGCGCTCGGCCGCAGCGTCCCGCGCGCGTACCCGGGCCTGAGCGAGGAGCAGAGCCGCAACGCGGGCGCGGCCATCTGGCAGGTGCGCAACTACAACCTCGGCCGCCAGGCGTGCCTCGCCGTCATTAGCACCGCGCTGCAGGAGTCGGAGCTCGAGGTCTACGCCAACCCGCGCGTGCCCGAGTCCTACAACTACCCGCACAACCGCGAGGGTGGCGACCAGGACTCTGTCGGTATGTTTCCGGGACTGGGGAGAAGAAGAAAGACTCTCGCGCCTCCCGGTGCTACGGCACTTGGAAGATGAGTCGAGGGATAGGACGAAAGCCCAGCTAACCAGTGTACGCAGGCATGTTCCAGCAGCGCAAGCAGTACTACCCCGACATCGCCGCCGACATGGATCCGGCGCGCAGCACCGGGCAGTTCCTCGACGCCATGCTCCGCGTCCAGGGCTGGGAGACGATGGAGGTCTCGCAGCTCGACCAGCAGGTGCAGAAGGCCGAGGCCGGCAACCTGTACGGGCAGCGCATCCCTCTCGCCACCCAGGTCTGCAACGCCGCTGGTTTCTGAGCGGCGGCAGGATACGTGACGGGCCTGTACTTTGGTTCGCTCTTTTTTCGATTCTTCTGTCCATATTTTTGAAACTTCGACTGTACATAGAGTTGACTTTGTAGATACGACGCACTAACACGATGCTACCTGCCCCCAACGGGGGACAAGGGTCGAAGGTTAGAGTGTAGAATATATTACTTGCTTACACACTACAATGAAGTATTTCCCTTGTCTGTGATACATACAGGCCAATTGCGGAGTGTTTGCAGTTGCCAATAGTTTCCGCTGGTAAGCCGTTCTTCGAAGCAGGGGCGTGTGTATGCTTGGAGGCATTGGTGTACATGAATGCTTTTCTCGTTTCTTCTCTTTTCATCTATTTTCATCTTCTCCTATACCCTTTTACTTTATTGTCTGTCTTTCTGCCGCAGCCGTCTAATTATGCCAAATGTTGCTGATGACGACCAACCTACAGTGGGGAGACATAAATTCCGCTGTACATGTAGTACGTTGTATTGCCACACCGCATGGAACCATGGAAAGCAGTGAAAGCCAACGCGCAAAATAATGATGCATAATACAGCAAACATACCCAGCACGAAACAGGACTAAATAGAACAATATAGCCTTGATGGCGGGCTGCACTTGTTAGCCGTCTTTCACGGATCCAGTACCCTGGATGTGAGTCGGATAAGGAGCTCTGCCTGACGTCAGTGGACTGAATGGGCCATTGCACAGGCTCTCAGGGCATGCTCAGTCAGCGCTCAATCTCTCGTGCCACCGAGGATTGCCCTGCCATCTGGAAGAGTCAGGTGACTCATTCGCCATATCTTTTTTCTTCTTCAGATGCTGTGCGTTTGGCTGGCTCCCAGGCCCAGGCCGATTCCATATTCCCAGTTTAATAAGGCTGGCTCGACCCCACTCCACAGGCCCCGTCCTCAAACTAGCTGACGACATCACCAGCGTGGCCGCGTCTCTTACTTTACCTACTCTCATTCCTCGACCGTATTCCTCGACCGCCGTGCCGTATCCTTCCTTCTACATCTTTCCAAGACTCTATCAAGTACGTGCCGCTATCCCACCGCGTTGCACGCTCGACCGACGCGCTGACGTCGCCACCGCCCCTAGATAACACCAGCAGATTCCGCCGCCCATCATGGCTGTCGCCTCGGCTCTCCTCATCGTTGTCATTACGATTCTATGTGAGCCGCTGAACCCGCCACTGGGAAGTCCCCAGGCGCTGCGATCCCGCTGCTGACCCTTGTTCTCGCGTAGTCCCCCCCGCGGGCGTCTGGGCTGTCGCAGGATGCGGCATGGGTAAGTTGGAACGAGGCGGGCTGAACGAGCTGCGCGGGCTCATCACGCACACGCGACTTTTTGAAGTGTCTTTGCTGACTCGACGTGCTTCTTCTCCCGTGTGGGATAGACTTGTTTATCAACATCTGCCTGACGCTCCTCGGGTACATCCCGGGCCACCTGCACGCGTTCTACCTCGAGTACATCTACTTTGACCGCCGCGAGCAGGCGCACGAGGGGCGCTACCCTGCCAGGCCGGCGCCGGGCGTGTACTCGGACAATGTGCAGACTGGCGGGCAGGGCTACGGCACTATTGTGCACCAGACGTGAGGGGAGGGGGCCTTGCTGTCTTGCGTCGGGCTGCAGGAGATCAACGAGCATGATGATTCCATGACCGGGAGTGTCGTATGGCGTGTTGGCGGAGGGGATGTATCAGAAGGGCATGGTGCTTGGGGAGAAGGGTAGTGTTGGTACGGATCGTTTTGCTGTCACGGTGCGACCTGCCGCGGGTCGGCTCTGTGGTCTCCGTGCCCACTAGACACTGGGGATAGTCATTGAGTATACCTAATCAGCCGTGTCTGAGCAATAATCCCATTTGGCATTGAACCTAGTGAGAGCTGCAAAGCTAGTGTTTGCGCAGGAGGTATTTGGCCAAGTAGTAGTCACGGCTTGGGATTTCGAGGCTTGGTTGCCAGTGTCATGGCGAATGCCCAGCAGGAGCATCGTGGAACGGTACAATATACCTCGGCAGGCTATCGAGTTGTTGTCCGCCACCAAGGGCAAGGGAGAAAAGAAAAACTGGCGAATCTGCAGCCTCCCCGCGAGTGATTGGGCCTGGACGTGCCAGCCTGTGACATGGACAGCGTTGCAGCAGCAAAAGGCCGGGGGCGGAACCGGGCTAGAATATTGACCTATGATGTGGTCGTCGCCAACGCATCTTGAGGAGGGGGCGGCCCACCGGCGATGGCGGAACACGTCGAGCAACATGAGATCGACTGGCGTTCCTTTCCTCTCCTTTCCTCTTTACTTTAAGCTACATAGACAAGGGCCGCTTGGTTTCCTCGGGCTTGTGAGGAGCCGGGCCAGCATGCGGGGGGTTGGTAGACACATGGGGCATCCAAGCATCACGACAGAACTAGGTAGGTAGACAGCACTACATCCTACGCCGTCGAACAGCTGGCTGGGGTAGCTACTAGTCATGGTGTGTCGTTGCTTCGTTTCTCGCTGCTGTGACCTGTGCGTGGACAGCAAATCTTGCGGACCTCTGCAGCGGGTGATGCGTGGAGGGCGCACCCTTCATTTCTCCTGTGCGACGACAAGTGCTTCAAAAGGCCTTTTATATTTTCTTTGCAAAATACTCTGCTCCTATGGTCATTCTTGTTTCCTGACGTCCTACACCCCGGCCGCGGGCGCTGTTTTAGTTTGTCTCCCGGTGCAAGCCCATCCATCCAAAACCCCGCCATTTCATCACCACCACTCTCCTCCCTCTTCCTACCAACACCTACCCTTCCGTGCCCCCATTTCGCCAAACACCCCATCGCCTGCTTCCTATGTGAAAATATCCGACTTCGATTGATTCGATCCTCGTTCGCGACACCTTCGACCTCACGCTCCCAGCATGTCGTCTCACTAGGGCGTCCCTCGGCATGTCGCACCCCCTCACCGGCCTGCTGCCACGCTCTTCTTGAACGTGGCGCATTGCGCGTTTCCGCCTCCCGCCCGAGCAGAGTCTCCCTGAGCACCACATACATATCATCGCCTCCCAACTGCAGCAATCTGGTGTCATACAACCGCCCTTCCGCTGCCGAGTTGTGTCCTCCTTTCAATCGCCCTCATCACCCCCTCCGCCGTCTCCATGTCGTCGCCGCCGTCGAAACCCGCGGCGCAGACCGCCCCTCGTCGCCAATATCAACTGCAGCAGCACCCCCGACATGGTCACTCTTCTGGACCAGAGGGAAGCACCCAGCAGTCCAATCACAGCCACACGCACGGCGCCTTGCCGCTCTCCTTCCGACTCCCGTTCCAGACCAACTCGACCTCGGCCAGCCTGGTGCCCTCCGTCGCCGAGGGCCGTCCCATCCAGGTCGACGACAGCACCGCCGAGCATCGCACCGAAGCCTTGCGTGAATTGAATAGCCACTACCCGAGCCGCCATCGATATGACAAATCCACTGGCGCTGAGAACACCACCTACTCGGAGCCAGTCATTGTTCGCAGCTACTACCGACCCCCGCCCAACAGGGCCAACCGCCTGCCCCATGGTAACAGTGGCAGTGGGAGCAGTGCTGGCATCATTGTTGTCCGCAATGGCCACAGCACCGCCGGCTCGGTGAACGGGTCTGTTGCTTCCCGGACAAGGGCATCCCCGCTGGCTGGCAAGGTGGCCTCGGCGAGCAGTGGTATGCTCAGCATCATGGCCCGCGCGCGCGGCCATGACCCGCGCTCCGCTCATCGAGCGCTTCCCGAAGATGCCAAGTTGCCGCCGATCGAAGCCTTCTCGTTCAAGAGCTTTCTGGAAAACCTCGACGAGCAAGAGAACACAGCCACGAGCAGCGACATTAATGCGGACCTGGACAGGATTGCCGAGATATGCGCCAGGTCGCGCTATTCTCTGAGCAACCAGTACGAGGTGCACTACGGGCCGCACGGGTCAGGCCACGCATTCATCGCCGAGGGCCATCACGGAGCGGAACACCAAGGACCGACACTGCAGGCAGTCACTTCCGATGACGACACCAATACAAGAACGGAGCGAAAACGGCGCTTGGGTGGCCGCAGAAACAGCCGAGCCATGGGCACCCTGGAAACCATCATGTCCTCGAGCCGTTCGTCTGATGACGACCACTCGAAGAAGAAGTCGGCCGCGGAAATCGCCGACGACGTTCGCGGGCGAGCCACGACCAAGACTTCCCACCACACGTCGCCCGCTGGGTCGACAGCGAGCGCTCGGGAAGCGCGCACGCTGCAAGGCACGCCGAAGCAACGGCCTGCCGTCAAGCGCACGCTATCGTCTCCTCTTGCGCTCATCGACACCACCAACAAGACCGCCGTTGCCACCTCCACGGGCGCCGATGCAGCCACACCCAACCGAGCATCCATTGTCGTCCTGGTGGGCGAACCCGCGCTGTCCCAGCCTTGCACGAGCCAACTCCAAGTCCACACCGCCAGCTCGGCCACCGACCCGGCGGCCGTGACGAACACGATCTCTGCCGCCTCCGGCCGCCCGCACCAGCTCCCTGCCGACAGGAGTGGCAATCCGCTGCCGTGTCCCTCCTCGAACCGCGCAGTGTCTTTGGTGGACGGCGCCACGGCGACGGGCTTCCTCTCCACGCTGGCGGGCTGGATCCCGTGGAGCAGCGGCAGCGGCGTCGCGGCGCAGCCGCACCAGGGCCGGGCAGCGGGCAGCCTGCGCAGTCTACTGAAAACGACTGATGATGACGGGGTGCATCACGAGCAGTGACGAGAAGGTGTTGGCGGCAAAGATACCCCTGGAAATTTGTACAAAGATGGAAGGAAAAGCAAGAAACAGGAGTAATTCAAAGCAGAAAAAGAGCTGGCCTTGGGCATGATGTATGACGAAATGACCTGAATCGCATGTAATACGCATGTAGTAATAAAGATACCTGATCGTGCTGCTATTCTATACATGATCTGTACTGAAAATATCTTGATGCATTATGTGGCCTAGACAATACCATCATCAGCTATTATTAAGCTATGAAACCTAGCTAACCTTTGTATGCGTCAGGGTTGTTAGTTCAGATCATGGTCTGTCTTGGTCTTGATCTTGATCTCCCGTGTCTCAGCTAGAGCGACAGCCGAGAATGGGCCTCAGTATAACAGGAACCTGCCAGGAACCTGCAATGCAAAGACCGCGCGTAGCTAATGGACCTGGTGCTGCAGGGACATTTATTCCATACAAACCACAGTCTGAACAGGCCCCTTCCATCCCGCAAGGGTGAGGGACGTGGGATCGCGCTGCACCATCCCGAGTCCAACCTCAGCCTCACAGGATGTAGGAAAGCCAAACCGCAGTCGGTAACCTTTGTGGATAGCCGCTTTTGGCTTCACTACTTGATATTCTAGCCATAATCCACCTAACAATCCTGGGAGAGAGCTGCTGCTGCTGGCGTTGCATCAGTGGCTGACTAGTAAGCTTTGGCTAACGCGATGGCTTGTCCGCCTCAGACTTGCGCACGCCAACATCGGTTGACTTCCGAACGCAGCAGAGCTTCTAAAGTGTTGCAACCGTCAGCAGGGAAGAGAAGCTTGTGGCCAGAGCTCATCAGCCACAGCTCAGCTGGGGGAGCTCCCCCTCACGGCAGGGCTGACATGCCCCCTCCCAGCTTCCTCGTCGTCCGAAGTTGAACGATTCATCTCAGCTCATCTACACACAAGCCTCGGCCAGCGAACTCATCACCAGCAGAACGATACACCTTGACACACGCACAACACATCTGTATCACCAAGATGGTGGTCCTTGCCCCCCTCGCCTTCCTCCGCGGCCGAGAGCCCCCTCGGAGCCCCAACTGGGACAAGCCGATGCTCGCGCTGCGCGACACGGGCGACCGCACCTTCAACGTGCGCTTCGAGTGGCGGCGCGGGCTGTACCTGAGCATCCACGACTTTGCCGCCCACGACGACGCCGACGCGCCCTCTGCGGCGGCCCCGGGGTCCTCCGCGCCGCCGCCTCGCACGCTCTTCCACCCGCCGCCGCACTACCACCTGCTCGCCGACGAGTACTTCCTGGTGGCGCGCGGCGCGGGCACCTGGCACCTCTGGGACCGCGCGGTGCGGCTGCGCGCCGGCGAGCGGCTGCACGTGCCGGCGCGCGCGTGGCACTGGTTCGAGGGCGACGCGAGCGCCGACGCGCCGCTCGCGCTCGAGGTCTACTTCGACGAGGGCCACCCCGCGGCCGAGGAGCGCTTCTTCCGCAACGCGCTCGGCTACCTGGCCGACTGCCACCGCGCGGGGCTCGACCCGAGCGTCCCGCAGCTGCTGCTCTTCTTCCACCACTTCCGCATGGTCCCGGGCTTGCGGCTGGCGCGCTGGGAGGCGCTCAACCTGGCGCTGAACCTGGTGCTCATGTATGTGGCCGCGGCGCTGGCGCTGCTGATGGGCTACAGGGGCTCGTACGAGGAGTACTACCGGCCGCCGAAGAAGAGCGAGTGATGGAACTTTGTCCGCCTGGAAGCCCCGGGTTCCTGTTGGTTATTGTCTTGGCTTTGGCTTCTTGCACTTGCGCTGCTGCCTCCGGCACGCGCGCACATGATGATGAATGCTGTATTTATATATGATGTCTACTATTTTTTAGTGTATTATTTTGTTCAAATTATGACTTGATATTCGAGAACCATCCACAGAACAGCATGCTGTGTTGTTCCTTACCCCGGATTGTTCGCCTGAAGCGCCGCAATGTTGCGCCACCCGCTTTCTGACAATTATTTTGATATTTTTTGATTGAATCTCCGAGCCATATTAATATCAGGATATCTTTTTTCTTTGCCCAAATGGCCGGCCCGTGTCATGTGCACCATTACGTCCAGCACCACCAATGACAACAGTAGGTGGGGCGTACCACTTGGACGTTCTCACCACCTCATCGCGCGACTCTTTTTCTCTTCCACCACCCTTCGCTCTTCCATCACGCTTCGCCTCCCACGCTTCGATTTTCCCACCCCTCCCGCCAGACTCGACCGATGGACAACCCCAACGACCCCCCGCTCGACGAGATCCAGTGGCACTCGCCGCTGCTCGTCCAGCAGATGGGCGGCCTGCACTCCAACACGGTCCTCTTCTACTTTGCCGAGTCGCCCTTCTTCGAGCGCACCTCCAACAACGCCGTCATCACGAACCAGGCCATGAACAACATGTCCATGTACCACTTCATCCAGACCCGCGAGGCCTTCGAGGGCCGCCTCAAGACCATGTCCGGGCTCGAGTTCGTCGTCGGCGAGGAGCCCGCCGAGTCCGGGCCCGGCGCCGGCACCGGCGTCTGGGTCATCCGCAAGCAGACCCGCCGCAAGCGCTTCCAGGAGGCCGACGAGATCGCCGTGCACGCCTCGTACTTTGTCGTCAACGAGAACATATACATGGCCCCCACCCTCGCCGACATCCTCGCCGCGCGCATTGTACGTCGTGGGAACTCGTCCATCGGTCCTCCTCCGCAGCTAACGAGAGACGTGTGATGACAGATGTCCATATCCTCCGCCATCGCCAAGGCCCTCCCGGCCGCCGAGTCCGCCCGGACGTGGCGTCCGTCCGGCGGCCACCGCTACAAGCCGCCGCGCGTCCAGGCCTCTGGTCCGGCCGGCGCGCTGCAGGCCGCGCGCGCGCGCATGCAGGAATCCAAGGAGGGCACGCCCACCACCGGCGGCGGCGCCACCAGTAAGAGCACGACCGCGCCGCCGCCGTCCAACGTGGAGGAGGTGTCGCTGGAGCGCTCGGCCGAGGAGGCGTTCTGGGTGCACATGCGGCACGGCGGCGAGTACCTCGACGAGAACCCCATCACGGGCCGGCCGGGCGAGTTCCACCTATCCTCCACGGGGCGCAAGCCCGTCATGGCGCCGCGAGCGGCAGCGGCAGCAGCAGCGGCGGCAGCGGCAGGTGGTGGTGGTGCCCAGGCGCCCACGGGCATCGGGGCAATGACCGGCCGGAAGGACGGCGGCGGCGGCAAGGCGGACAAAACGGCACGGTCTACGATGCCGAAGCCAAAACGTAAGAAGAGTAAGCTCGGCGGAACCGGGTCACGCACGCCTACCGCGGCGTAAAGGAAGTTCGCAGACACAGAGGAGCACAGCGGAGCGCACAAGGACACAGCATTAGGGCGTTTTGTGACTTTTAGGACTTGTGGCTAGTGAGAGCAGGATAGCTCTTCGGAGATTCAATGATACCCCCTCCTTCAACTACAGAACACGACCCCCTCTCCAAAGCAAAAGCCTCTATATCGCTATATGGTATGTCCGCCGTCCGCGGAGATGATGGCGCCCTGCAGGAAGGACGCCTTGGAGCTGGCGACGAACAGGATCACGTCCGCAATCTCCTGCGGCGTGGACTTTCGCGGAACCGGCATGCCGCGCACCGCGACGCCATCGTCGGGAATGTCGGCGGTGAATGGTGTACTGCCCGACCAGTCAGCGACAACAGGACACAGAAGCTACCCCCCCTGAGTGGAGTGACGAAGGAGAAAAAAAAAAGGCGCAGCCTCACTCTGTGATGCCTGGGGCTACGGCATTGACGCGAATGTTGCACGGCGAGCACTGCGCGGGTGTTTTGCGCTGTTAGCTGGAGGTGCCGAAACCGTCTCGCGCGGAGAAAGGGATCTACAGATCGGACGCCTTTCCCGGTCGTACTTACATCGAGCGCGTCCGACTTGGTCATCTGGATCACGGCCGCCTTGGATGCGGCGTACGGCGCTTCCATGCATGTCAGCCCCGTCGTGTATTCACAGCCCCTCCGAACCGCTACCACCGCTCTGTTTCTTTGGGCGTCGCCACTTACTCTTGCCGGGTATCGGGGAGATGCCGAGACTGCTCGCGACGTTAACGATGGCGCCGCGCGAGCCCGCCCGGCCGTCGTGCGACGGCAGCGGCGCCTGCGTGCGCATCTGACGCGCCTGCTCCCGCGCGCAGAGCCACACGCCGCGCGCGTTGACGGCGAAGACGTCGTCAAAGTCGGCCGGGCCGACGTCCGGCGAGGCGGCGCCCGGGCCGTAGATGCCTGTGCCCCAACGGCAGTGCGTGTTAGTAACTTGACCATCCTCACGACGCCGTGTCGCCCTTTGCGTTTCTTCTTTTCACACAGTCCTGGTCCCCGTCCGACTCTTCTTCCCTCTTTTTCTTCTTCTTTTTTTTTCGTACCTGCGCAGTTGACTGCATAGTCGACCCGCCCAAAGAGCTGGACAGTGTCCGTGACGGCCTTGACGACGTCGTGCTCCAGGCGCACGTCCATCTGGGCGACGAGCACGCGCGCGGGGGGGGCCACGGCCGCGATGGCCTGCCTCGTACTCGCGAGGCCGTCGTCCGCGGCGTCCGCGATGGTGATGCTGGTGCAACCCTCGGCGGCAAAGGAGATTGCGGTCTGCCTACCGATACCTAGCGGCAAGGGAGGCGTTAGTCACGTAGCAAGTTATTGTGGTTGTTAGTTCTACTGTAAACAGATTCAGCCCTCTGATAACACTATTGGACGAACCGGTAAAAGGCTATTTCTTCAGAGAAGAAAACAGTTTCTCTAGCAATTATGGAACCACTCACCGGAACCCGCACCAGTGACAAAGGCCACGCCAGGGTACAGCGTCATGGCGATGACACTTGTTGTCAGTCGCAAACAATGCCGTCGGAAGAGAGACGCACATCCACGGGTCTCGGCAACGTCATCAACCCCCGGCCGGGTCTCGCTATCGGGATTAAGCTGTAGAGCGCCGGGCTGCGATCGCAATACCCCGGGGACTACTTGGCAGAACTGGAACAAGAAGCAGACAGCCACCAACAAAACAAAAAAGAGTATTTGTGTAGCTGATCCCTGCGACCGCTCGGCTTGGCGAAAGGGAGGAGAAAGGGAGAAAGAGGCTGAAGGAAGGGTGAGTTCCTGATAGTTTGGGGAAGCCGAACGACCATCAAGGGGTGCGTGCATAATGCAACCCTCGCCTCCGTCTATCCATCTAACTAAGAGGCGACCTCCCCGCACGCACGGCCCAATCCTTTATATAACGGAACGCGCGGAGGGGAAAGCAGGAATGGCTGACGGGTTCGTCGTCGTCTTCGTCTTGCTGGGGGTGGAAAATGTACAGTTTCTTGTCTGCTTTGTCTTTGCAGCTTCACTTTGTTGCCACGTCGTAGAGAGGAGTACAACAACGGCCTTTTGGAGCCAAAAGACCATGCCAAATTCAACCTTTTGCTTCTCCTCGTTGTGAGGGTCCCCAAGTACCTAGTTTTGTACGCGGCCATATTCCCAGAATGTACACGCTCCCCAAAATGTACGCCAAGATGTATATAGACAAAAACGAAGAAGAAAAACTACGAGAGGGCGGTATATGCGCGCCGATATATGCTGAATCTCCTGAAGCCCCTGACATTTTCCCGCGCGGTTCTGCACTGCATCCCGCTTCCTGTCCTGGCCTTGCTTGCTATTCCACCACCCATCCCCTGCCGGCAATCTTCCTCTGCTTGACCTTTTTGGCCGGCAGCTGCCAGCCCTGCCCGCCCGTGTTCTCCGCGCGCAGGTACGGGTTCACCCAGCACTCGCGCGTCGCGCCGCCGTCCACCGCCGCCGACGGCGCGCGCGTCTCCTTGATGGGCTTGCCGTACGTTAGCAGCGGCGTGCCGCGCGCCAGGCCCGCCAGCTGCCCGCCGGTCACGTCGGTGAGCGCGTGCATCCTCGTCTTGGGCCGCTTCAACCCGTCGCCCGTCGGCGTCGCCCGCTGCAGGTGCGCGTAGACAACGTACTCGGGGCACTCCTGGATGCTGAGGTGCGCCAGCGGCGAGGTCGGGTGGATGTAGACGAGGCCGTCCTCGTCGGCCGACGCGCTGCGCAGGGGCACCAGAGGCACATACGGCACATCAATGGCGCGCCGCGGCTTGCGGTGGTGCTCGGGCGGCACGGGCGCCCGGTCCGCGCGGATCGCGACCTGGTCGAGGAAGCCGGCGGCGGCCATTTGCTTCAGCGCGGCCACCTGCTTGGCCGACGGCGGGTCCAGCCTGTCCTTGTACTGGAGGCCGGCAAACGAGGGGATGTTGGTCCGCAGCAGGTCCGTGATCTGCTTGCGCAGCTGCTGGATCTCCCTGAGCACCTTGAAGCGCACAAAGTGGCCCTCGCACCAGGCCTCCGTCGGCTCGTGCGCAAACTCGCCCACCACCTGCAGCAGCTTGATGGCGTCCGACCTGTCGTCGAGGAAGCAGAAGTTGCGGTGCACCTCGTTGAACCGGCGCCGCGCGTTGACCTGCTTCGTCTCGGCAATGACGTCGGCGTTGGTGCGCATCGCGCCGTCCTCCTGGGCGGCCAGCGCCGGCACGGCCTGCGCCTCGGGCAGGAAGACTTCGGCGGCGGACAGGCCGGCGACCAGTGCAACGGTGTACGGCAGGCAGTCGTGCAGGTGCCCGACGAGCAGGATTCGCGCAAAACGTGGCGAAAGCGGGAACACGGACATGGTCTGGCCTATTTGCGTAATCTGGCCGCTGGTGGAGACTGCTGAAAGATATTCCAATAATTTCTCTGCTGTGGCCAGGCTGTGTCGCTCCGGCGGCGTGGGGAACGGAAAGTTGACGACATTCTGCAGGTTCATTGATTTGAGCTGCAGAACAACACCCTCAATCGGCATGCGCAGAAGCTCAGGGTCTGCAAATTCTGGAAAGTCACGCTCAAAGACCGCAGACGAGTACAGGCGGTAGCAGTGGCCGGGGCCTGTACGGCCGGCACGACCCGCGCGCTGATTCGCGCTGGCTTTGCTGATCCAGCCGATATCATAGCTCTGCACGCCTGTTTGGCGGTCGTAGTTTCGATCCTTGACCCGGCCGCAGTCAAACACAAATCGAGTCCCTGGAATGGTCAAGGAGGTTTCGGCAACATTGGTGGCCAAGATGATTTGCCTCGTGCCGTCTGGTGCCGGCTCAAAGACCCTCATCTGCTCGCGCGTGGGAAGCAGCGAGTAGAGAGGCAGAATCTGCACCTTCAGAGGGGCGGCTTCCTGCTCCTCTTCTATCTCGAATTCATCTTCCTCCTCTTCACCGTCTGATATTATTTCGTCAAGGTCATCATGCGTATGATCATCAACATCGCCGAGATCGAGGTCTTCCACCTCCAGCGGCGCTTCCGAAGCCGATATCCGCACTTTTGGGCCGTCGGCTGATTGTAAACCCCCAAACGCCGTTTTCAGGCGCTTGCTAAGCTGTAAAATCTCATTGCGGCCCGTAAGGAACACGAGAAACCCGCCGGGCGGAAGTTTCCTATGTCCCCGGCTAATTTTGCGGAAGGCCTCCTCCACATAATCGTGATGTGTCTTGCGAGCAAAGTGCATGGCGACCGGATGCTGTCTGCCCTCCACCTCTAGCACCGGGGGAGGTGTGGGGAATAAATTTGGGTTCATGGTGAGATCTTCGATGCGAAGAGTTGCAGACATGATGATGAGCTTGAGTGGCTTGACTTTTGGATCTTCCTCTGCCAGTTCAGCCCGGAGCTTGATGACTCGACTCAACATTCCAATTAGAATGTCTGTATTCACACTTCTCTCGTGGGCTTCGTCGATTATGATAGCCGAGTATTTCTTGAGTGTGATATCTTGGGCAACCTCACGGAGCAGAATGCCATCCGTCATGAATTTGACGGCAGTCTTGTCATCGACACTTCCCTCAAATCGAATTTGATACGCAACGGCCGAAGAGTGGTCACCCAGTTCGTCAGCTACGCGCTTGGACATACTGACAGCAGCAACTCGGCGAGGTTGCGTGATGCCAATCATGCCCGGAGTCTCCGAGCCGGCCGCTCCATAGCCAGCTTCATACAGAAACTGGGGTACCTGCGTCGTCTTACCAGAACCTGTTGCACCGCATATGACTACAATGTGGTGGTTGTGGATGGCTTCCATAAGCCGCTGTTCTTCGGAAACAACTGGGAGCTTCAGGCGAGCTTCCTGAATCTCTGGTGTCCTCGTGACAGTGACACTAAAGGCTTTTCTGTCTGTGTTTTCGGTGGGTTGTAGTTCCATGGGTAGCGGTTCTTGTTCGGGGGCCCGAGGGACGAAATTCTCAGGCTTTGGTATTACCATGTTGCTCGTCGTCGGCTCGTTTGGGTTGAAGCCCAGTGCTTCATTTCGCTGTTGGGTTGCCCAAGCTTTGAATATCGATGACCTTTGCGCTTTTCGTGCGGTTGAGTCCTCATCCTCGTCCCCATCTTCGCCTTCGCTGTCGGAGGTATCATCGTCGTCGTCACTGTCATTTTCCTGGCCCGAGGCCTCCTCGTCTTCATCGTCTTCATCATCGCTTCTTGGGCCTTGGTCGTCATCACTTATCCCACTCCACTCATCTTGATCGCTGAGGCTCTCACCCTCTGAGGAAGGAAGCTCAACGGGGACTATTCCTTTGGACTTAACACCGCCTCGTTTTTGCCGCTTCTGGAGTACGGGTCGTCCATCTTCGTCGATGTCAAGTGGTCGTTTTAAACCGGAGCCTAGCACGGCTTTTTTTTGTGCGGCGGCGGTGTCGAGCTCTATAGGCTTGGTCTCATGTAGTGACGTCGTGGCTGGCGTAGCCTTTGCAGCCGCAGCGGGGTTCACATCATTCTCGTCGTAGTCGTCCTCGGCCGCTTCGCGTCTCTCCTCCAAAAGCTCCTCTCCATCCTCGATTCCGGCCCTGGATTCCCTCAGGGCTCTGGCCAAGCTCTGCTTCTTGGTCTCTCGACCTTGGCCCAGGGACTTGCTGCTCGTGAACAAACTCGTGTCGACCTTTCTCGACGCCAGTTTGGCGAGCAGCTCTCGGTTCTCGTCCTTGCGCAGCTTGGTGTCAATGTACTTTTCGAGACGCTTGGCCTTTTTCGAGCTCATCTTTCCGGCCTCCCGCTTCAACTCCTCCTTCATGCGAGACCGCTTGTCCGCCCATTCCTGCTTGTCGGCCGAGTCGAGGATTTCTTGGTTGGTGTCTGCGGCGTCATGCCGGCCAGTTTCCTTTGCCCGCTCACGAGCCAGCACTTTGTGCTTGCGCTGTCTAGGAACGAACTTGGCCATTTCTGCACGAATTGACAGATATATCCCCAGACTACTCGCACAAAGATTTTTGAGCTGCGTGTTCTGGAGATAATTGGCGACCCGGCTCTACATAGAAATTTTGGTGGAGCTCTGTTCTGCCGCTGTTGACCGCAAAAAGTTGCAACCCAAACAGGACTAGTGCGGGGCGGTGAACCTGGAGCTCTAATGCGACCTGACACCCGGGACGGTCTGGTGGTTTACATGATCACGAGAAAATGGCTGCCCTAGACGTTAAACCCGATGCTTATCCAGCGAAGAGCCAGAAATTCGAGGGGACCGTAAACGGAATCCAAACCGAGGTGTCTTCAACCAGTTACTCGGATCGCATCCTGGTCACAATCAGCCAGGAAGGGAGACTATCGCAATGGGTAGGCAACTAGCCTCGACTACTAGGCAATCATTGACTTATCATGCCTCCAGGTCCAAGTCCCCCTGACACCATCGGCAGCCGGTAGTGTTGAAATGACACTGCCTACTGCAAGTCATGGCCTTCTCCCATCCACCCACCTCACCCCAACGACGCTGCTGGGTGGAGGAGGGGAAGAGCGTGAGACTATCGGACAGCTCTACGCGGCGCAGATTGCGAGCTACTTATCACTACGCTACCCCGATGATAGGCGGACCTTGGTTGTCGGGTTTGGTTTGAAAAAGATTGATAAAGAAAGGGAAGCATTCTTCGATCTGTTTGAGCTGGCTCAAAAGGTTCTGTGACGATGTCAATGAACCCTAGTCCTTCGATTACGGCGCAGTTGCCAAGGGGGAATCCGATTTGGGACGAGGCTCGCGTTATACATATACATATCTTCGAAGAGAAAGTCGTCCCGGGAATGGATGAGCCGCAACACTCGATTTCGGAGCGACCACAGAGTGGAGCTCCTGTACCAGTGAAGCGTCACTGTCAGTCGGGCTGACCTTACTCGAATACAACTGCCTGAGAATTAAGTCTACCTCTACACGAGACTACGATTACCAGACACCCGAATGTGATTGCACGTTGGCGGAAACATACCCGCTTTATATCAACTGCCGTGAAACATCCCGCCAGACATCCTACGCCTTCCGCCGAGCAGGTCTCTCGCAGGGCTAGCACAGGGAAGAAATTCTTCGCAGTGCTTTCTTAAAAAGGAAAACAATCTCCGGAAGCCAGTGAATTTTCCAATGGTATGCACGCGACTGGGGCGACACGATGGAGCTACGATGGAGCTACACAGAAAAACAACCACGAGTCTGCGGTCGCTGCTAGTGATGCACGTCTCCAGCTCTCCAGCTCTGCTACTCCTGGGCTGGGCTACAACAGCGGACTGACGAGGTCGTGTTCAAGCTGAGGCAAAGTGAACTACCGAGTACTACAAAGACTCGGGACTCGGTATATTACGGGAAGCCGGCATATGCAACGTGAAAGTGGCGTATTGTCCCGCCTGATGTGTATGTACTTTTCCTCGACTTCACCATCATTCTCGGCACACCTGCCCACAGAGAGTTCGGAAACCCCCCATAATAAGAACTGATCGCCTGTCAGAAGACGAGGCATTTTCCTCATCCGCCATGTTCCCGGCGCGGAAGAGGACCGAAAGTGACAGGTTATACAAGCCTTGCAGATTGATGGGGCGGCCGCAGGCAGCTGGATGGAGAGCCGCCTTTACCCCGCGTCGTGTATTGCTCGAGGGCCTATAAGAGACTCGGTATTTAAAATGTCGAGCTCTACTATATGCTCACTTTGAGTCACATGAAGCTGTTTTCTTTGCATTGAATAAGTTCTAGCATCTGAAACCGCCTACCATGTTACTGTTTTACGCCATCGGCATCGCAGTTGCGGGTGCCATCACGACCGTCCTTGTCCGGGCCGCAGCCTCGCCACTGCGATCCGTTCCGGGGCCCTTCCTTGCCCGCTTCACCCGACTTTGGTACCTTTTACGTGTGCTGCGTGGCCGTTTCGAAGCGGAGAATATTGCGCTGCACCGGCGGCATGGGCCGATTGTCCGTCTGGCGCCGGACATGTACAGCATCGACATGCCAGACGATGTCAGCAGCGTGTATGGCATAAGCTCCAAGATGACCAAGTCGGCCTGGTACAGGTCTTGGGAGCATCCGACACTAGAGCAATCGACCATGTTTTCGGACCGGGTGGTGCGGCGACACGCCGAGACCAGGAGACGCTTCCAGGCGCTGTACAGTATGACAAGTCTGATGAGCTACGAAGGGTATACGGAATCCTGCTCGGAGATTTTGCTTGAGAGATTCGATAAGTTTGCCAAAGAGGGTACTGTGATTGATCTGATGCACTGGTTTCAGTGCTATGGGTTCGATGTCATAGGGGATATCACCTATTCGACGCGCTTTGGATTCTTGGATCATGGCAAGGACGTTGCTGGTCTACTCAAGGCGCTTCAAGGAATCATTGCGTATGGAGCGTTGGTCGGCATCCTACCCGAGACGCACCCAGTTTTGTACAACATCACGGCGTGGCTCGGGCTTGGCGGTGCTGCCGGCCGCGAATATCTGCTCAAGTTTGTCAAAGAGCGCATACGCCAGCGCCGAGCCGAGATGGCTGCCGCCGGCGCCGGCGCCGACAAGCCGGCCGCAGCCTCGCCGAACGCGGCGGCGCCCGACGACTACAAGCAGCAAAGTTTCCTCGACAAGCTGCTGCTCCAGAACGAGCAAGACCCCGAAAGGGTGACCGACGACCACATCATCAGCATGTCCATGGCCAACATCATCGCGGGCTCCGACACGACGTCCATCTCGCTCTCCGCCATCTTCTACTACCTGATGCGCAGCCCGGCCGCGATGACGAAGCTGCGCGGCGAGATGGACGAGATGGAGAGGGACGGCAGGGTGGACACCCAGGGGCGCGTCAAGTTCCGCGACGCCAAGGACATGCCGTACCTACAGGCGGTGATCACGGAGGCGCTGCGCCTGCACTCGGCCACCGGCCTCCCCATGTGGCGGGACGTGCCGGAGGGCGGCGCGACGCTGGGCGGGCAGTACTTCCCGGAGGGCGCGACCGTCGGGCTGAACAACTGGTGCGCACACTACAACACGGCGGTGTTTGGGGAGGATGCGCAGGAGTTTCGGCCGGAACGGTGGCTGGTGGAGGCGGACAAGCTGAAGAAGATGAACGCCTACTACCTCCCAGTGAGTCGCTCTTGCTTGAACGCGTAAAACATGCGTGAAATCTATATTGACTGCTTGTATCTTCTAGTTTGGACTTGGTTCGAGGACATGCATTGGGCGACACATATCCCTGCTGGAAATCACGAAGCTGGTGCCGCTTCTTGTCAAGAGCTACGACTTCGAGGCAGTCAATGGGAACAAGTCATGGAAGACCAAAAATATCTGGTTTGTGAAGCCGGTCGACTTCAAGGTCAGGATCAAACGCAGACAGTAAATTCGAAAGCGGCCAAGGGCAGACCTGGTCTGGCGTGAGGCCCATCACCTGAGATCTCATGGCTGTTGTACGATACTCTGGCAGTAGGCGTGGTCGCTCGCAAGGTCGACAACCACTGGA
This sequence comes from Cordyceps pruinosa, assembly GCA_003025255.1. Lineage (NCBI taxonomy): Eukaryota > Fungi > Ascomycota > Sordariomycetes > Hypocreales > Cordycipitaceae > Cordyceps > Cordyceps pruinosa. Next base: position 20,060 of record LUFD01001547.1, on the reverse strand, counting down.
GAATAAAGAACGTTGAGCTGGCCGCCGTATACATCTCCATCTATCCTCTATTGTCTATTCCAAGATCCGTCCTCTGTTGCATCCGCGTGTTCCTCAAACACCACCATGCGGGAAGAACCTCTCCCTACTACGCCATCGATTCGTAGCACTCCGTTACAACCCGGACCGGGTCGTACGCAAAGCACCAGTCGCGCACGCGCTCGTCCGCGAGGCCATACGTGAGGCTCTCCGTGGCGAGGGTCGCCTCCGCGACGTCCGCGTCGCGCAGCCCGTCCGCGCGCATCGCCGCGTACACCCGCTCCCTCCGCGCCGGGTCCTCCACGTGCAGCATGTGGCCGCCGTGCAGGCTCGCGGCCTGCACAATCCGCACGCGCTCCTTCCTGGCTTGCTCAAACGCCCGGAGGGCCGTCTTGAGCTTGTCGTGGTCCACGGCGGCGCCGGCCGGGCAGGCGAGCTCGAGGACCGCCGCGAGGGACACGGCGTCCTCGACGGCCATGCTCACGCCCATGGACAGGAAAAAGGCCATGGCGTGCGCGGCGTCGCCGACGAGCGCGAAGCGGCCCGCGGGGTCAGTCCAGCGCGGCAGCGGCGGCACGGCGTGCACGGGGAAGTTCTGCATCTTGGGGAGCAGCACCTCGACCAGCCTCCGCACTCTGCCCCGTGTGTTAGCCTATACCTGCGATGTCATCTTTTTTGCGCGAGTATATGGTGTTTCATACCGGGGCTCAAAGTCCTTGACCAGATCCTGGGCGAACGCGCGGTGCTCGGCGGGCGTGAAGCCGGACATCTCGATGTCGTCGGGGTGGGAGAGCACCACGTTGAACAGCGTCGCCTCCTTGATCAGGTACGCCATGACGGAGCGGCCCGGCGCGATCCACAGGTGCGAGCTGTACGTCTCCAGGTCGGCCATGTCGGCGAGCAGCGGGTCGGCCTTCATCTGCGCAACGTCGGCCATGGTGCGCAGCGCCGCCAGGCCGGTCGGCCGGGCGTCGGCGCCGGCGTCGCCGAGGAGCTGGCGCCTCGCAAACGAATTGATGCCTACCGGACAATGACAGGACGAATCAGCTACTATTTCCTAGACAAGCGGGGGCACCTTTGGCTCACCGTCGGCGCCCACCACCAAGTCCGCGACCATCCGCGTCCCGTCGTGCAAGTCGACCGCGCCGCGCGCAAAGTCGTAGCGCGCGACCCTGCTGCCCAGGCGCAGCTCCGCGCCGGCGCGCACCGCGTGCTTGTGCAGGAGGTCGTGCAGCACCGCGCGGTGCACGACGATGTACGGCGCGCCGTACCGCGCCTCCATCTCGCCCGTCGGGATCGCGGCGAGCACCTCGCCGGCGCGGAAGTCGCGCACGCGCATCGCCGCGGGCACGATGGACGCCGCCAGCACGTCGTCACACATCCCCCACCGGAACAGGTGCCGCATGGCGAGCGGCGTCATCTGCACGCCTGCGCCCAGCTCGGCGAGCGCGGGCGCCGCCTCGAGCACCACCACGCGGTGCCCGCCGCGGGCGAGCGCGAGGGCGAGGGACAGCCCGGCGATGCCGGCTCCCACGATGATGATTTCCATTTGGCTTCCTCGCGGGTCGGGGTCTGGTGTGATGGTGGAAGGGCGAGGGGATGGGCCCGGCTCCGGAAAATGAGGGGGTTACGTTGCTCTAATGCAGCGCAAGGCTGTGATCGGCGGGGCGAGAGAATGCTACCATCGGGTGCACCGAAGCCCCTGTCGTACTGCGTAGTCGAAGGCGATTGAAGTAGATGAGCGAGTCTCTCGGTGTTCTAATGGCTTGCATGTAGATGTTCAGTTGCAACATTGGCGATGGCATCTTGAACTGGGCTCAAAGGGTGCCAGCTCTTACCAGGGTAGTGAAGCTATACAGGTCTACTGATGCTGTGACGGAGCAGCCTTTCGCGTGCTACTAGGTGTTGGTAGCATATTGGCAGTTGCATAAGAAGCAGCACAACCGCGTCGATGACCTCAGAATGTGCGCTCCGGGTTGGCTCTCAGAGTGTATGTTCCAGAACATGATAGGCTATGAAGGAAACAAGAGAACTTGGAAAAAGCGAGCCCAGCTTCCTTGTCGTCGTTGACCTGCGCTACGCATCCGGCACCTTTGTCGCCGAGGCCGTGAAGTCCCCAAGGCGCAAACTCGCAACCCGTCCCCGCCCGGAGGTGCAGGGGTCCGCACGCGGCGCACCCCGGCGCCGGACGGCCGGCCGCCGGCCGATTGCGCGAAACGCGGCACATCTACGTTCCCGGGTGAGAGAGGCGCGTTGGGGAGAGCGCAGGTTTACATTGACGCTAGGTTAGGTTGAGCTCACGGCCATGCCACGAATTTGAGATAGATCATCGTCGACGAGCTCACCTTTTCAGCTTGGCTGAGCTAGTCAACATGAACCCTTCCCAGAGCATTCTGCCCTGCCAGCTCGATTTCCATTCTCACTCTCCAACACAATACTGTCCTCGACCGCGCTGTTGTCACCACCGCTCTACTCCAGCAAACAAGGAAGACAAAAGCTCCGTCTCAGCTAGACCCTCACGCCACAAGCCATGGCCACCAACACCATCTACGACGTCGACCCTCCTCCGCCCGACCTCATCGCCGCCATCTCCCGCTCCGCCCGGCCCCCCGCCACACCCTCCGCGCCGTCCTACGGCATCGACTCCCCCCTCGGCCTCGTCCTCTCCTCCGTCGCCGCGCCCCTCTACCTGTACGCCACCCTGCGCGGCAAGTCCGCCGTCTGGGACGCCCTCCTCGCCGCACTGCCCCCTCCCGCTCCCACCACGCCCGTCCTCGACGTCGGCTGCGGGCGCGGCCTCGTCCTCCTCAAGCTCGCGCGGCGCCAGCAGCAGGCCCCCTGCGCCTCGCCCGCCCCCGCGTACGGCGTCGACGTCTTCCGCGCGCACGACCAGACCGGCAACGCGCCCGAGGCGACGTACCGCAACGCGGCCGCGCTCGGCGTGCTGGGGGCCGCGGTGCTGCACGAGGCCAGCTTCGCGGCGAGGCTGCCGTTCGCGGACGGCGCGTTCGCGCTCGTCACGTCGAGCCTGGCGGTGCACAACGCGGGCCGCGAGGGCCGCGCGTGCGCGGTCCGGGAGATGGCGAGGGTGTGCGCGCCGGGCGGCAGGCTCGTCCTGGTGGACTTGTACGGGTATTTTGGGGAGCACAGGGCTGTCCTCGACGAGCAGGGGTGGACGGACGTCGAGGTCTCGTTTGTCGGCTGGAGAATGATGTTTGGCATCTGGCCGTGCCAGATGCTCATGGCGACCAAGCCGCAATAGCAGAAAGCCAAGAGAGCAAGTAGAAACTCATGTACATTAGTTCATAGTTGGAGTTTGGTACCCGAATACCCATTGGTTACATGTACCAACCTCCCCCCCCCCTTCAAGGCTAAGCCAGCATGCATCATAAATCTTCATCTTACTCGTATATGCTCGTTAAACTATATAGCCCAAGAGCAATCCTCTCATCTTGAACGACATTTCCAAGCACCGCTTTCGTCTGGGAACGTGGGACCCATCACTGCGTATATAAACCCCATTCCCGTTTTGTGTCCATGTTCCCCTCTTGGTATATATATTGATCCGTGCAATGTTGCCCTATTTTTCTGTGCACCAGAATCAGCCTGCTAGGCGATTTTGAACCATGATTGCGCACTATTATTCCACATCCTGAATGCGACCCTCCATCCCAATCTTCACGTCTTGTATGCCAACGTCTTATGCTCCGCACCAAGCCTGTGGTCTATGAACGGGAAGCGGGCTTGCGGTCCCTATTTCGTTGAGTTAGTCAACAGTGTCTCCAAGGCAGCGGCGAATACATACGTGCTGAGTCTCCTTGATAACTGGTGCAGCTTCTTGTCATTGTCGGCCTCGTGCACGGCCTTTTGCATAGCAATATTCCGCTCTTCCTCGTGGTGTCTGGTAACCTCCTCTTGGCTGGGAGGCAGGTGCTCGTTTTGAATATCCACCTTTTTGGCATCCTCGAAGGAGCTAATAGCGTTCTTGATGCCTTCGGCGCCGAGCATCAGAGTTCCGGCAGGGAGGCGGCCGCCACTGACCGTCTTGAGCTCAGTGACACGCTCCGACTCCTCGCGTAGGACCTGGAAGACTCTCGACATGCGACCAATGGCGAGGATCTTGTTCTTGATTGCTCGGCGCTTGAATTCGATCGAGTTAGGGTCGTCGGGGGTGGAAACGACGGGGGGCGAAATGCCGCCGGGCGAGGTGGACGACGGCGTCTCCTCTCTCAGCTCCTCCTCGGAACATGTGCTGAGAATGGCGATTAACATGTCGGTTATCTTCTCTCCGACAAAGGGCAGGGACCAGGTAAAGACATCCATAAAGTTTGGTAGCCAATAGGGGTGGGGGGTGCAGTTGAATTGACGAATATTCATGACGTTGTTTTCGTACTTAAGAACCGCGGCCTTGTTGTTATAAACGTCGAGGTAGTTAGGTGCGGAAAAGATGGTCATGACGCTAGGGAAACCTGTAGTCTTGGTCTTACGGTACATTCGGTAGCCGGCGTCTTGGGCTTCGTGAGCGCGGATGACGGAGAGCAGGTTATTCTTCTCGAGAAAATTGCAGGCTGCGTGGTACGAGAAAAAGTAGGAGCATCCTCGTACGTGGTTGTGCAGGAAATAGTCACTAGTCTTTTCCTGCCCAAAGTCTTCGAGGGGATCAGCCCAGAGGATGTCGCACATGAGACCCTGGGTAGGGGGCTCCCGGAAGCGATCGACCTGTAGAGCAGGATGGTTAGCGAAAGGGTTCGACATGGGGATGCCATCAAGGGCAGCAGGTGGCGCACATTTCTCAAGTCGTCGAGGGAATGCAGCTCGGGGCTGAGGCCGCCGTGAATGCAAAGGAACTGCTTGTTCATGACGGCAGCGAGGGGCAGGCAGCAAAAGGCCTCGATACAGGCCTCGTAGACGGCCTCGGAGTACTTGTGCTTGCATTCGAGCTTGAAGGTGAAGTAGTCGGTCAAGTGGCGGCACTCATGGTTGCCGCGCAGCAGCCAGAGGGTCTTGGGGTAGTGGATCTTGAGGGACCAGAGGTAGAGAACACACTCGATGGAGAAGTAGCCACGATCAACGTAGTCGCCGAGGAAGAGGTAACGGGTCTCAGCAGGGTCGCCGCCGACCTCGAAGAGCTTCATGAGGTCGTAGTACTGGCCGTGGACATCGCCGCAGACGGTGATGGGGGCGTCCATCTCGAGAAGATTGGGCTCGGCGCGCAAGACATCGGCACCGGTCTTGAGGATGAAGAGAGCCTGCTCTTCGGTCAAACGTCCCTCGCGGTAAAAGTGCTGCTTGAGGAAGTGGATGTCGGGCTTGGTGTGGGTGCTGTCGGAGAAGAATTGTTCGTCGGTGGGTTTGGAGGTGGCGGGTGCTTGGACGTCTGGAGGGGAGGCAGGTTGATTAGCATGACGAGGAGGGGGGCCGCTGTGGCAATGGGATTGTCGCGCAGGTAGAGGCAGGGCGAGGATGGCGTGTGCGATGTGGGAGACGAGGCGCGAAGCAAGACGAGGTGAGGGACGTACCTTTGCAAACACGCTCCATGGTGCTCACCTGGGTGCCATCTTCCATGGTGTGAATGGTGAAGTCAATCTCAGGGACGGGCTTCTTGTGCTGGATGGCACGAATGGCATTGTCGACCTGCTGATTGCGACGGTCCTCGACGGTGGTGGTGTGCTCCGGGTCCATGGCTGCGGCGATGGGCGGTAGCCGGCAGAGGAGAGGGGGAGGGGCGAGGGAGGAGAGAAGGTCGCAGGGACGTGGCGAAGATAGCTTCTGATTGAAGGGGAGCGGCGTGTCGCAGGGCTGGTGGGATAGCAGGTGGACGCAGGTGGAAGAGGCGTGCTTTGTTGGCGGTGAGGGGTTGGTGGGCGCGCAGAGCTAGAGCATGTGTATGCGGTGGGGGGTAGATGGTAGATGGTAGATGGATGAAATGCGCGAGGCAGAGTCGTCAAGGCACTCGAGGGTGCAGGCGAGAGCGTGGGCGGGAAAAGACGATAGATGGGCGAGGTGGTGATGCTGGATGGTTAGGCAGAGCTTGGTGGTGGAGGAGAGGTCGAGGTGTGGACAATGGCAGCGGCGTGGCGTGGCAGAGGCGGAACGGAAGCGAGTGGCGAGGGAGGAAGGTAGAAGGTACCTCCAGGTATCTCAGTACTTTCAGGCAAGAAAGAGGCCGAGGTGGCTGGGCTTACAGCTGCATGAGGCCCCTGGAGAAGGGCTCGTAGCAGTGATGTGGTGGGAATCGGCCATGATGCAGTGGATCAAGTGCCCTGTAGCAAGGCACCAGCAAGGCACCTTCAAGCAGCCCCTCATCCATCCACTGTCTGCCAACTCTCTGGGAACCTCGACAACTCGCCC
>LUFD01001547.1:0-13593 GCA_003025255.1 Cordyceps pruinosa | reverse complement strand
CCCCCCCCCCCCCGTCCACTCCAACTTTTCCGTTTCTTCTCTGATTTTTCCACACCCCATTCTGCCAGCCCCTCGTCCCACCCGTTGTGCCCCGCGTCCAAGAGGCAGCTCGCGCCCCGCTTGTACCGACTACCTCGAGGAACCCAGGCGAGGTGGCTGAAGTACGAGGCACTGCCAACAGACAAGATACAACGACCTCGATTCCACAAAACCCCGGAGGCAAGCCGTAAGCTTCATCCAACGTCTACCCGCTCAACCGCTGCCCTGTCCGCTGCCCACGCTTGTCTTATCAGATCGACAACCCCCAGCTCAACTGCACCATAAAACAATGTGAGGAAAAAGTGTGGCGTTCAATATCCCACTGACGCGATCCCAAATCCCCACTTCGCGCCACACTTGACAGCGCCGTCCTCGCGGCCTGTGCCTGTATCCCGCCCAAACCACAGCTACGTCACAGCATCACAGCGTCAATACCCCTAAATTGCTAGGTACCTAGATAATATCGTCCATTTCTTCAACAGCAACCAATCTACATCATCAGCCAGCCAAAGTCTCGCTCTTTAGTCCCATCTATACCCTCATCATCTCGTTGGCCCCTGCATTTCCATCATCACCATCACCACCCCATCATCTATCGCACCTGCATATTGTGCGAAATCACCTCCTCTCTCTCAAAGTTGGACGTCTTCCAACGAGAAATAAAATCGTCCCGGTTAACTTGAATCATTAGCATATCCCTCGTTTTTTTCGCCTTTTTTCTCCGCATCCGAGCACTCACTGTAGCCACCACAGATGCGTCTAAGCCCCTCAAACGCACTCCGCCCATGGAGAACTCTCCAGTTATCAAAGACTGCCGCAGTCAGCTCACAACACTTCCAAACACGCTGCACAAAGAGGATCAACCTACTCAGCATCCGCCCGGGCGTGAGCTGGAACCAGTACTCGCTCTCCTTGCGCGTTAGGATTTCGTTCCACTTTCGCGCCGCTTTGTACCACGCGTTCACGTCCACATCCAGAGGCACCACGCCCCGGTCGTCATTATTCCACCGAATCCTGTGCGGCGTCGAATCCCCCTCAATCACAGGGTACGCCCGGTCTGGCGCAATCGCCACGCCTTGGTTGCCGCTCGCGTGCCACGGCATCTTGACACGCCGCAGCGTTTCGTAGTCCTCCGGCGACTCCTCCTTGAGCACCGACGCCGCGTGGAAGCCATCCACAAGCAGCGACTGCCCGCCCAGCGCTTCTTCCGGTCGCTGGTTCGGAGGAGGCGTGTGCGACAGCAGGTGGAATGCCTGCAAACCAGCCGGCTCTGTAAAATACGTCGTGTCAGTGTGCGCCGCAAGCGCCAGGTTTGTGTACGCCGTGTCGGCCAAGGCAAGATCAGGAATAAAGTCGTAAAAACCACCGTAGTGCGTATTTCGGATCGGACCAATCGCCTCCAGCAGCCTCTCCGAAGCCTCGGGCGTCGCAGGGGTCTTGGTCACGAAGCAGAGGCCGTATGCGCGCTGTATTGCAGGGGTTAGCCAAAGTTCACCAGCGACATCTGGGGGGACGTACAATTTTCTCCGTGAGCTCGGCGAGGCCTTTGAGATCTTTGGCTTCTACAACAGACTCAAATTGAACTTCCGGGGGGCTATCTGCAATGCTGGCGCCCCATAGTTTCCTTTTGCTGCCAATTGTCAGGTTCTCGTAGCTCGACGCAGGACGCGCTGTGCTGGCAAGCTTACGTTTGTGCCAGTGGGTGGCTGTTTGTCCCAGCAGTCAAGGTTTCGTAAAACCACGACCAAGGGTAGTAGCTTTGATGCGCGTCGTTCCCTACGTCCATTAGCCCCTTTCCACCTTTGCGGAAGATGTAGGTATAATCGAATACATGTAATCTCTACTCCTTCGTTTCTAGGCGTGATCTCCGCCGGCTCAATGTCTGCTGGGATCTGGGCCCGTTAGTACGCAAGGCTCTGCAATAGGTAAACAGGCTTGCCCACTCCGAACGTATCGTAATTTCTCTGCATGGTATCCTGGTTGACGCACGCATTGCAGCGACAATTATCGCTGGCCGCATTAGCATGCATGAGCGACAGCGCCACCCAGCGCAACTCACCGAAGCCAAAACTTGGACCTGGGCCGCGATTAGTCGACAAGGTATAGCAACCCAGCAGGCTACTTACAGGAGTGTGTTGACTTGTCTTCCAGTCTCGGCGCTTCTCAGAAGCAACCCTCGTGCATTGGATTCGAGCACTGTCGAGTACCGTCTTGCGCTGGGCCGAACGCCCGAGCTCCGTACCGACAGCCAGCTTCGTGTAAGAGTAGCTCGCGGGCTAGACACAGTTAGCAGCAAGGTCCGCGGCGTTTGGCATGTGCATAGTCAGTTACCGCATGGTGTGAGCTACGCCTAGCAGGCCTCTTTTCATTTTGTCGTGTTTTGCCAGTGGAATCAGAGTCGGGGAGCTCTGTTGTCACAATACCCCGGATTGATGGAGGAAGTGGGCTGCTGCAGCTGCCGGGGAAAGTCGTTTGCTCACGGCAGCAGAACGCCACACCTCGCACGTGAGAGCCGCACCAAAAATCAGCTGCCCGCGCCACAGCGGCGCAGCCTGCAAAAGTCCTGACGTCGCAACTCTATTCCAGGGCAGACTGGCCAGCGTAATGCCATTGCCATCGAAAACTTTCACTCGCAAATAACAAACTAAAAAATATACCGCCCCCTCTTTATCAACAGCTTTCGCGACAGCATCTGCCGCAGAATAATCGGCCGACGAAGACATCACCAGCGCCGCAAACTCTTGTCATGGCAATGCAGCTCTAGCTACCTGTCCGCCCTTCACCAAGGCACCATTAGGAGAGCGCTGGATCCCGCGAATTGCTGGGGCAGCTCCCCATCTACAGCATGAACTCCGAAGACGAGCAGCTCGTCAACTTCTACAACGATCGAGTGGCGGCCCACCGAAGACTACTCTCAACAACGCATAGCACGCCCGGGGAAAGGCTTCACTGGTCAGGCTGGAGCATCTCGCTACTGGTTGTCGCAGCCACGCTCTTCTACCGAGCGTATGGCCAAGAAACAACCCTTGACGCCGTCCTCACATCAGCGGGCAACATCCTTCTCGAAGCCGTCATCTTTATACTACCCGCCCGTGTCATCTTTGCTCTCGACAGTTGGGTGAACCCGTCGCAACCGATGAACAGCAACACACATACAGCCAAGAGCGATGCGATGCGCCGTATAATAGGACTGGACCGCCCTGGCGGTATGATGGCGTCAGTCTTGAAGGCAAGAAGCCGCGCACTGTCCGCTACGAGCAGTGTCTTCGGCATCAAGGGACAGTCCGATCGTCCGCCGGGACTGGGCAACATTGATAATTCATGCTACCAGAACAGCATCCTGCAGGGGCTGTCTTCCCTCGATTCCATGCCGGAATTTTTGTCGACGTGCCTCGAGAATTTGAATGCTGAGCAGTCCGACAGCAGTGTCGCTCAGACACTCAAAACGCTAATATCCGATCTCAACGATCTTGAGAATAACGGGCAGACGTTGTGGACGCCGAGGGTCCTCAAATCGATGAGCACATGGACGCAGCAGGATGCACAGGAATACTACTCCAAAATACTGGACGACATAGAAAAAGGCGTCGCCGCGGCAGTGCGGGGAAGTCGGCCGCAGCATGGGCTGGAAACCGACGTGCCAACCAAGGACGATGCGACACCTAGCGAGCACAGCGACGACAGCGGATACCAAAGCGCCACCCCCGACTGTAGGCTCTCGGAAATGAAACTAATCCGGAATCCCCTCGAGGGGTTGCTTGCGCAAAGAGTGGCCTGTATTCGATGCGGCCATTCAGACGGCATTTCCATGATTCCATTCAACTGTCTCACGCTTAGCCTGGGACTCGAGAATCATCAACATGATCTCTACGAACGTCTAGATGCGTACACCAAGGTTGAGGCCATTGAGGGTGTTGAGTGCCCCAAGTGCACGCTTCTGAAGACTCAAGATCTTCTGACGAAGCTTTTGAAAAAGATGAAAGAAAGCAACATGCCGGAGGCGCAGCTTGCTGATCCAATACGGCGCTTAGAGGCCGTCAACCTTGCATTGGAAGAGGACGACTTTGACGAAAAGACGCTTCATGGAGCCTGCAAAATTCTACCAAAGAGTAAAGTGACAACGACCAAGACAAAGCAAATCGTGATTGGGCGGCCACCACAGTCGCTGGTCGTGCACATGAATCGATCTGTGTTTGATCCAGCCACTTTTGACATGATTAAAAACTCGGCACCTGTGCAGTTCCCCATGACGCTGGATCTTGGCCCATGGTGCCTGGGCAGCTCGGGCGGGAAGGCCAGCAGCGCCGACGGCGAGGAACAGTGGCCCACGGGTTCCATGGCCTCCTTGATCGCGGGCGATGCTTGCCGCTCACGGCTTTCAGGTCCGATCTACGAGCTGCGCGCAGCCGTCACCCACTACGGTCGGCACGAGAACGGCCACTACATATGCTATCGCAAGTACCCGCGGTCTGCGCCGAGCAGCCAGGCTCCAAGTGAAGCCGCGGAAACGATTGCAGAAGACGCGGCACAGGGATCAACAGAACCAATGGTGGAAGAGGATGCACCAGAAAGCACGGCGCCAGAGCCCGAGGCTGCGGCGAAGCAGTCGGGCGAGGATACCAAACACATTGAGGAAGCTACGGAGGGGGAAACTCGGAGTGCAGAAATTGAGTGTGATCCGGAAGCGGTGGGAAAAGAAGATACTGCCGATCCCGACGCCGATGCCTCGGCGCAGAGCGAGAAACCGAGCGAGGCCTATGCTTACAGCGTGGGCGGCGAGCCAACGTGGTGGCGACTCAGTGATCACAATGTCAGCAAAGTCAGCGATGAAACAGTCATGTCACTGTCGCCGGGCGTATTTATGCTCTTTTACGAATGCATTGACCCCAGCATGATTCTCGACGCGGAGGAGGAGGAGGACGAGATGCAGGATGCCGCGTCCATCCTGCCGACAAGCGTCCGCCACGACGTGGTGGATCTCGATTCCGAGACCGAGGGCTCAGTCGCCACTACGCTGGCAGCCTCTACCTCGGTGATGGAGACGGACGCCGACAATCTGTCGGACACCAGCGCGACGGAGACGGACAACACGACGGTGGGCACGGCAGAGTCGATATCTCTGCCGGACAGCGATGCCGAGGACAGTGGCAAGATGGGAAGCAGCTAGGCGTTATAAATGGGGTTGCGATTGGAGTTTTCCTTGGGGTGCGATATATATACATATCTACGGGGGCGCTTGGGGCGGAATCTTTACACGTTGGATCGACTGTACAGCATAGCTAGGGCGGTGTTTATCCGTTTGGGAGTTGAATGAAGCGAGCATAGCATACGAAGAATGCCCCTTTTTGAAACGAGTTCATTCTGTGATTCGCTGCATCGTGATCTGCGCTCGCCTGGTGGTGGCATAGGGCCATCGGCGACAGTTCATGCGGTGACGTAGACTTGGACCCTTTGTGTCAGGGGGCTGAGGGGCCATGGCCTGCTTTTCAGAAAATACCGTGCGGGTTTGTCGCAGATGTACCTCTAGCGGAGCGCAAGTGATTTTAAGATGATATCAAACCGTCGGTCATTGAGCCGAGATGTTGTATTGGGTGTGTACATTGCCTACATCCTCGCGAATCTCGTCATCATCATGCTCATCATCATTCTCATCATCAATCTCATCATCAATCGCATCATCAATCGCATCACCAAACATCGCTACACACCAAAAACGCCAACACACCAAACGCCGCAGCCCTCACGCCTCAAACACCAGCTCGCCCTCGAACCACGTCTTGCGGACCTTGGCCTCGCGGAACGCGCCCTCCGCGCCCGTCGTCAGGTCGCGGTCCAGCTCGATGAAGTTGGCGCGCTTGCCGACCTCGATGCTGCCCGTGGCGCGCTCGCTGCCGACCGCCTCGGCGCCGGACAGGGTGAGCATGCGGAGCAGGCGCTTGGCGCCCTCGCGGCGGGTGGCCGCGTCCTCGGCGCCGCCGCCGCCGGCCGCGCCGACGACCTTCTCGACGGTCCACAGCAGGTCCGGGTCCTCGGGGACGCCCCAGTCGGAGCCGATGGTCATGTGCGCGCCGTGGCGCGTCATCTTGGCAAAGTCCCAGCTGTTGAGCGAGGCCTCCTCGGCGGTGAAGGTGTGGTTGAAGAGCGCGGCGGGGGACATTTCGGCGGTGGCGTTGAGCTTGACGAACCGGGGGTAGTCATCTGCGGTTGCGTTAGTATTTGCAGAAACACCGACAACAAGGACCGTGATGGTAGAGGCTGCCACGTACCGTCGTGCACACCCGAGCAGTGGGCAATCTCGTGCCTCGGCCCGTTGGGGTTCTTCTTCCGCGCCGCCTCGATGGCATTCAGCGCCGTCCTGGTCGATCCTTGGCCAGTGCAGTGAATCTTGATCGTCATGCCCATCTGGTCGTACTTGGACACCACGTTCTCGAGGTCCTCGACGTAAATGTCGTCCGGGTCGACGCTGCCGTCCTCCTTGAGGTCCGCCTGGCTGAAGAAGGGCGCGAGCGGGACGCCGTCCAGCATCATCTTGACGAACTTGGTGTGCACGTGCTCCGAGCTGAACGTCGCGGCCGCCTCGAGCAGCTTGTGCAGCGTCTCGGCGCGCTCCTGCGCGATGTACTCGGGCCCGTAGACGATGTGCGTGTACACGTCGATCTTGAGGTCGTTCCGCTGGTCCAGCTGGCGGAACGCCTCGACCATGAGCGTGTTGGACGCGGCCTCCTGGCAGGAGGTGACGCCGGCGGCGTGCAGGCGGCGCGCGGCGTAGCGCAGCGCGCGCTTGATGTGCGCGAGCCCCGGCTGCGGGCACGCCAGCATCGCCTTGGTCATGGCGAGCTCGCCGACCTCGCCCGTGAGGCTGCCGTCGCCGCGCCGCGCGAAGAAGGCGCCCTTGGCCGGCGGCTCGCGCTCCACGTCGTAGCCCGACTGCAGCAGCGCCGTCGTGTTGAGCAGCAGGCTGTGGCCCGCGCCCGCCTGGATCACCACGGGCGTGTCGGGGAACGCCGCGTCGATGGAGGCGCGGTCGTAGTTCTCGATGCCAAAGGTGTCGCCGAGCAGCCAGCTGCGCGAGTCAGCGGGCATGTCTTGAAACGAGCCGGGAATGGATAGTGTTGCGCGGAAGAGAGGAAAGGTGAGGAGGAAAAAACGTACTCGTGGAAGGCATGAGCGTAGTTGCAGTTGCAAGAGCTGCTCGTCAGTCTCTTGACGGCCTCCGAGCTCGTCACGAGATCCTCGCCGTTTCGCAGGTTCACAATGCTCAGGTGCATCAACCCCGCCATCAGGAGATGCGCGTGCGCGTCGTGGATGCCGGGCATGATGAACTCATTTTTCAAGTCGTAGACGACGATCTTGTTCTGGCGGGCCTGGCTCAGGATCGCCTCCGTGGTGCCGACCGCGGTGAAGAAGCCGGCCTCCGACACGATGAATGCCTCCGCCCACGGCTGGGCGTCGTTGACAGTGTACACGCGCCCGTTGATGTACGCGGTTGCGTTTTCCAACGCTGCTGGGCTGGGCGGCTGATTCATTATTGGGTTGCCGTGCGTGTATGGAGGGGAGCAGTGTAGGTGGTAACGCAAGTATGAAGTGCAGAGGTCAAGGAAGATGATGGGGGTTTCGAAAAGGGCAGACTTGCGACGAGGCCCGTGTTCGTTAATATATTGATTTCGGCGGCGCGGTTCCGGAAATGTGTTGGGGGAAGAGCGAAGCGGTTACTCTCCGCAGCCCTTCCGGCGGAAATCAGCGGAAACGATGGACACGGTAGAAATGAACGACTTGTACGCCCAGTACAATCGCAACTCGCCGGTGCCGAACCAGACATGCCTTTCCCCGTTTCCGGTCCCCCGGCCCAGTTCCCTAGTGCCATCTCGGCGACAAAAACTACGCGGATACAGATGCCAATGTCCGCTGACTACGCAGAATCCGGGGATATCGCCGCGGATGCGAAACTGGGGTTCATACAGCCATGCCCGTCATGCCCCAATTAGCGTGTGCGGTCCAGCCAGAGCTTGCTTCCTTTCAGGATAAGCTCCCAGCAAACCTGGGGAATCCCGCCCGAGGGCCCCGGCGCGTGGAAGCTGAAGCAAGTTTCTCCACAGCCAAGTGGAAGTTCTGTTAATGACTAGGGCAACTCTGTTGATTCTCGGCCAAGGGCGCCGCAACTGCTACTTGTCTAGCCTCTACGTGATCGGCGGTCACTTGTGCAATTGGTTCCGAGTTATAGCATAGGTCCAGCCTGTATTGGTGAATATCTATCTATCCGGCACGTCTCTCGGCAAAGCTGTCGGTCGGCTTTCAGCTGATCTTTCGGCAGATCTTTCGTCTCGGCAGGCCCTCCCAGTCAACCGCTGCATGGACAGTGTCTCCTTGCGGGTGGTGTGTAAGCGCAGCTCCCACACCAACCACGACGGAGACATCCCCCACAGGTTATAGTACAAACAGAATACATAATGCAATCTCGTCCTTCCATAAAAACCACTTATCAAGTGCTCATGGAATAAGCTGGTGCGGATTGCTGTACCGCAGATCGACCAACAGGCGTCGCCTGGACAACTGCCCCTTGCCGTCGTTGCACAGCTTTAGCTGCATTTGGGAGCAGCAGAAGCAGGGGCAGAGGGAGCAGCAGAGCCGGCACCAGCACCAGGGGCAGAGGGACCGCCAATACAGACGTTGAAATCCGCCAACATCATTGTGCAATTGGTGCCCACAGCCGGGTTCCACCGAATGCTATATATTTTTCATACACTGGTTATCATTTTGCTCCGAAGCAGACTGCGGCGAGAGGAGGGTGGGAGGGCGGTTGACTTACAAGTCGTCCATAGTGATGTGGGCGGCACCCACAACAGCTGGGCAGGTGTCACCTGGCTTGACCAGAGCATACTTGGTACCTAAAAAAAATATTAGTCAACTGCCTCCCTTCAAAATGCCGTAATAGGAGAAAAAGTCTCACAGCCAGCGACAATGTTGGGCATGGTAGGAGAAGCAGCAGCAGCGTCCCTGGCGACCACAGCGGTGGCGATGTCGTAGTCGGAAGCCTCGGTGGGCGCAGCGGCGGCGGCGCCAGCAAGGGCCGAGATGAGGATAGCGGTGAAGCGAGCCATTGTTTTATCTTGGAGTGTAGCTGTTGGAAACTGGTTGGTAAGTAGAGTGTAGAGTTGTTGTTGTTGTGCGGTTTGTTGGATGATGAGAAGAAGACTTGGCTTGGATGTGGTCGCCAGCCTCGGTTTATATAGCACTTTCAAGCCTGTTGGACGGACAGCTGGATGGGCAGATTTGACGCCCAAGCAGCAAGCGCCAAAGGAGGGCTGCACAGGCTCGAGTGCCACGGTGACAAATAGTCACCGTGGCAGAGAGGGCAAGGAGAAGGGACGAGACCGTTTCCCGCGCGGGACTTGGACTGTCTCCGTGGCTGTTGGTCGCACGCACTGACACGCTTGCAAAGGCGGCCAAGGCGGATCGGACCGCCCACGCTGTTGGTTTCTGCGTATCGCCTGGCAGTCGTTGTGCAAAAGGGGCAACGGCGACGTTCTTTTTCTTTTTGAAACACTGTTGGAATGACGAAACTGTTGCAGTGACATCACCGTCGGATTTCGCCTTTGGCGCGACAAGACGTTGGTCTGCAGACCTGCCATGTGACCAACGAGCTGTCTTGTCCGACTCGGCTTCTCCGCAAAGCCCAGGTCGCGCGCGCGCAGTACTGACAGGTTGCGTCGTGCACGGCGGCGGAAAAAGCAGGCGGCCGTTTTCGTTTTATTGGCGACAAGAAAATGGCAATACAGCTACAAGAAAATGGCAATACAGTGACAAGAAAATGGCAATACAGTGACAAGAAAAGCGGCACGCCGGATGTATGCGCCTAGGTCCGCGTTGTTCTTCGTGTTATACCAGAGCAAAGGCCGTGTTCAAGGGCTCACCCGGCAAGGCGGAACCTACACTGACCTCAACTGTCTGTCTTCCTTGAAACAGGCCGTCGACCATACCACGGCACGTGCTTAAAGGCTCACCTATGACGAGAGGACGCCGACTGACCTCAACCGTCCACTTGCTTTAATGCAAGCCGTCAAATGATGAGCAACGCTCGTGGTCAGCCTCACCCGTCAAGATGAAACTGACACTAGCCTCAACTGTCTACTTGCCTTGATACAAGGCGCCAACTCACGAGAAAGACCCGTCCGTGTTCGAAGGCTCACCCGTCAAGACAGCGTTAACGCCGACCTCAACTGTCTGCGTTGACACAGCCGCTGTCTTGATACAACCGCTGTCTCGATACAACTCTCTGCCTGCCTTGGTACAACCCGTCAACTCACGCCCGCAGTTAGTGCCACCTCCTGTATTCTGCGACAAAGGGTACTCGGTTTCTTGGTCATTTGCCTATTTCGTAACAAAGAGCACCCCTCTTCTTGGCCATTTCCCTGTTCAGTAGCAAAGAGCAATCTACTTCTTTCGCCATTTCCATACTGTGTAACAAAGAGTACTCTGGTTCTTGCCTGCCATGCTCCAAACGCTCCGTGTATATAAACCTCGAGGCGGCCAGACAACACGCCTCTCTGGTCGAAACCATCGTCCCTCCACGGGCTGCGCCCGACCTCCATCACCGCCAGCCCGCCGTCCTTCTGCCAACGTGAGCCTTTGCAGGTCTACTACCTCCCTGCCCTTGTTTCGTCCAGGAAACGCACCGCAACATGCTCCTCCGCGTCGTGTCGCTTCTCGCCGCCGCCGCCACGGCCACCGCCGCCGAAGAAGAACCAGGCTGCTGCGTCAACTTCTCCCACTCTTGCACCAAACAGGAATTGAAATATTACGACAAGCAGCCGTACCTGGAGGCTGTGTGCGACACCTCGAACCCTACGAGCAACTACGGGTACCACGTCCCGACTAGCTTGGCACTCAATAAGTGCTTGGCCAACAACTATGGCACTCTTCGAACTGGGTCTGGGTTCGGGCAGAGCTGCAAATACATCAGTTTGGATTCCAAGGACATTCTCATGGCGTCGTGTAACGATGCCTCCGAAAACTTCCGTCCCACCCAGATCGACCTGAGTATGCAGTCCCTCTCCCGCTTGGAACTTGCACGTAAACAACTAACGGATATAGACACGCTGGTGTGCAACAGGGGGGGCAATCTTCATTGCAAAACCGAATCACCTTGAGCATGATCTGGTTCATGATACCATCTTCATCTTGCATCATATTCACTGTGTAAAAATGATTCTGCTTCTTTTTATGATTTAAAACATCGCTTGTTTCCATTTCCAAAAAACCTGCCCGAGACGGACGACAAAAAAAGACCGTCATGACCAAATGTCCAACATGTAGATGCATGACCAGGTTCTGTGGTATTTCGTAGATGCGTTCTGCCTCGCCTAATTCGCGCCAAATGAGGCGCTGGGGATACTGGTGGGTACCGAGTTCACCCACATGAAGAGGACAGCCATGACGAAGAGGAAGCCGACGACGGCGCTGCCGAGAACAAGATAGCGCTTGGTGAGCAGGCCGCCGCGGACACCGTCGGGGGAGCCGGGAACGGCGCCGTACGCGTTCATGGTGGCGGAGACGTAGGCGGACGAGTTGTTGTAGATCTTGACGACATTGTCGTAGCCGAGGGAGTAGTAGGAGAGGCCGAGGAGCGCGATGCCGTAGCCGAGGGCCTGGAGCGGGGTGATGGGGGTCTTCCAGATGACGACGGAGACGGCGACGAGGAGAATGGCCTTGAGGATGCCGGTGAGGGTCAGGACAA
Organism: Cordyceps pruinosa; assembly: GCA_003025255.1. Taxonomy (NCBI): domain Eukaryota; kingdom Fungi; phylum Ascomycota; class Sordariomycetes; order Hypocreales; family Cordycipitaceae; genus Cordyceps; species Cordyceps pruinosa. The sequence goes on along the minus strand of LUFD01001547.1, from coordinate 1,820 downwards.
GGCCCGAGGTCTTGCCAATGAGAAAGACGCTGGCAATGTTGAGCATGAAGGCGACGCTGGCGTTGAGGAAGAGCATGGCGAAGCCGGTGTTGACGAGATCGTCGTACTGGAAGGTGCTGACCTCGGTGAAGAGGGCGACAAAGATGTTGAAGAAGGCGCAGACGGGGGCGTAGTAGTAGAGGGCGACGAGGGGGTCCATCTTCATGCCCTCGGCTGTCAGCATGACCTGGATCATGACGAGGCGGACGGCCTCGAAGACAATGCCGAGCATCTGGTAGATGAAGCCGATGAGGGAGAAGTTGATTTCGCCAAAGCTGGCGACGCCGACGCCGACGACGATGACGAGAATGTTGAGAAACTTGGCGAGGTTGGGCTCGGCGACGCGAAAGGCCCACGAGGTGAAGAGGACGGCGACGGGGGAGCCGGCCTTGAGCATCTGGGTGAAGGCGACGGAGAGGTAGAGGTAGACGAGGTTGGAGAAGACGAGAGAGCCGGTGTAGAGGACGCCGATGGGGACAATGGTGCGGAGGTACACGCGGCCGTTGATGGGGAGGGACTTGCGGCTGTCCAGGAGGGTGGTGGTGCGGGCGAGGATCTGGGTGGCGGCGGTAGCAAAGACGAGATGCCAGCATGTGAGGATGATGGCTGTTGAAGGTTAGTGTTGGCAGGGAGGGTGCGGGTGATCGGCGGCGCGGGGGAGGAAGGGAAGCAAAACATACGGTATCCTAGAGAGGAGAGTTAGCATGTGAGGGAGGGCGGAGAGGAGGGAGACGGGCGCGACGGCAGGGCGTAAACGTACGGAAGCCAGCTGTGTCGAGGAGCCATTTGTTGAAGAGGATGGTGGCATTGGAGAAGAGAATCCAATTTCTATCGAGATGGGCGCGTCAGCAGATGCAGGATGCAGGCGGCAGGCGGCAGGCGGCAGGAGGCGGGACGCATGACGCAGGATGCAGCGAAGCGGGGAGAGGGCGAGGAGCATACAAGATGAAGAGCGAGGGGTGGAGGCCGGAGGCAGCACCGGGAGCGGGCGTCTTCTCGGCCGTGGGAAGCGGCGTGTCGCCGGAGGAGCGAGGCATGGCGGGCAGGGCCGAGGGCGTAAGAATACGAGGAAGCAAGGTCGGATGGGCGACGGCGTCGGGAGGCTACGGGCGCGGAGCCGAGTTGGTGATGGGGTCGCGGACGGTGTGCGCGCGGCGCGACGAGGGAGGACGTGCGTGGTGGCCCAGCTTCTCCTCTTCTCTTTCGGTCGTTTGTCGCTCGAGCGATCGGAATGCAGACTTGGGCGCGGGCGCGAGCGCGGGCGCGGCGCGAGGCGTGCGGTAAGGATAGCGGGAGGGCGAGGCCGGCGAAGAGGAGTAGGGATTCGTGGAGAAGAGGCAGCAACGCGGAATGTCGAGAGCGAAGGATTGGGGATTGGAAGATTGGAGCAATGGCCAAAAAAAAAACGAGTGCAGAGATGGAAAAGAGTGGATGAAGATGGGGGGAAGGGAAGAAAAGGAGGCCAAGAAAAGGAGGCCAGGTGGCCGCGGCGCGAGGGAGAAGGAGAGGAGATGGTAGCGGGAGGCTAGATGGGCTAGATAGAGGCTAGATGGAGCAAGGTTAGAGGGAAAGGGAAAGGGAAAGGGAAATGGCGGCGAACAGAGCGCGGAGCTTATTCGCTGCTTACGAATGGCTTCACTTGTCCGCGGTCGTCAGCTCAGCTCAGGCGTGAGGCGCAGAGGAGAGACGTGAGGCGCAGAGGAGCGGCGTGAGAGACCCCTGGATTGTGGCGGGCTGTGGCTGGTGCGAGTCTCTGTCCATTCCATGCAGCCCAGCCGCCA
>LUFD01001545.1:7627-35285 GCA_003025255.1 Cordyceps pruinosa | reverse complement strand
GGGGGGGGGGGGGCAGGACGGGCTCGATTTAGCGTTTTCGACGGGCGGCGTAGCGGGTTTAAGGGGGAGATATGGGGGCTCGTCGTCGGCTTATTACGGCCGTAGCTCGGTCCCTTGTGATCATGTAGACGAGCGGGTACTTTTCTGTAATTTGGGGATATATCGGCGGGAATGTCTCGGTCCCCTGGAACAACGGTCACGCACATTGGACCCTGGTCGTGAGAACGGAGAACCCCGGCTGTGTCTTGACAGCAGTGTCTTGACAGCAACAATCGCCGGACAGTCAATTAGACTTGCTGGAGTATCTATTGGCTAGAGATACTGAATTGCCAGGGTAAACACGACTAGTACTTGATGGTAAGCAATATTGAAAGAGCGTTACCCATTTATCTGCAATCTGAGGTACTCCAGATCAATACTTGACCAAGTAAACAATATGATATGATACGTTTATTACGCACCTCCTCACATCTTGCAGAATTACTTGATAAGTTATTTATCGACACGTAAAAAGCATCTCATTTCTAGCATGCGCAATCATACGACAGGACTGGACAGAAGGAAATACAGGCAAGTAACGGCGGTCATAGGAGAGGACATATCGAGGAACTTATGCTTGCAGCGCAGCATCATCACGCGCAGCACCGCTGCCCTTCTTCCACGAATCCATGTGATCTCCCCGCACCTTGGCAACGCTCTCCTCGCCCGTTGCACCCCAGCCTCCGCCACCGGGCGTGTTGACGATGATGCGGTCGCCCGCCGCCATGGCGGCTGAGTTTTTGGCGCCGATGTTGATGTAGCGCTCCTCGTATTCCACGCCGCGGGCCTCCCTCCCCTGCCGCTCCGTCTCCGTCTCGCCCTGCACCGACTGCATCGAGCGCTGCCAGTCGGCCTTCTCCACGCGGCGCACCCACAGGTTCAGGCCGCACTGGCCGGCCTCGCCCCCCTTGAGGCCGTAGGGGCGGTACACGCGGCGCTCGCTGAGGATGGACACCTGCAGCGGGATGCGAAACTCGATGTCGCGGACGACGCCGTCGCCACCCTTGTGCTGGCCCCTGCCGCCGGAGCCCTCGCGGATGGAGAACTCGCGCAGCAGCACGGGGTAGCGGCGCTCGAAGATCTCCGAGTCCGTGATGCGGGTGTTCGTCATGTGGACGTGCACGCCGCTGGTGCCAACCCAGTCGGGGCCGGCGCCACTCCCACCGGCAATGGTCTCGTAGTAGCCGAAGCCGCGAACCGCACTTTGACCTGTCACATTGCCGCCAAAGCCGAACGTGAGGTTGTTGCAGCAGCCTTGAGAGGCGGCACAAGCCTCAAAGGCCTTGAGAACGACGTCAGTGATGCGCTGGCTGGTAAGCACGTTGCCACCGACGACGGCCGCACCGGGCGAAGGCGACAGAAGTGATTTGGGCGGGATCTTGACATTGATAGGACGCAGGCAGCCTTGGTTCAAGGGGATTTCCTGAGATACAAGGCATCTCAGGCAGTATATGATGGCGCTGTAAGTAATGGCCTCGGGAGCGTTGACATTCCCGTAGACCTGGGGGCCAGTACCAGTAAAGTCAAACTCGGCTTCTCCCCGCTCAGGGTCAATTTTCACCTTCAGCTGGATCGGAGAGCCGTCATCCATAAAGTCAAGCGCGGAGAGATCGCGACCTTCAAACCGTTTGTAGACATCTTTGAGTAGATTGCGTACGCACATCTCAGCATTTTTCTGGATGTTGATCATGTAGAACTGAACAGTGTCCTCGCCGTACTCTTCAATCAGAGTCTCGATCAGGGAGATGCCCTTCTTGTTAGCCGATACCTGGGCGCGCATGTCACTGATATTGTCGGCGAGACAGCGAGTACCACTACATCCTGGGTACTGCGCTGGCCCGTCATAGAGAATCTCTGTAATGCGTTTCTCGTCAAATTTGCCCCTGCTGACAATCTTTTCGCTCTTGAAAACGGCGCCTTCCTGGAACAGCTCGCGGGAGTTGGGGGGCATGCTTCCAGCCGTAATACCTCCGATATCAGCGTGATGTGCACGCGACGCAGCATAGAAGAGGATACGGGTCCCGCTTTCGTCAAAGGCAGGCATAATAAGGGTGATATCAGGCAAGTGTGTACCTCCGTATGACGGGTCGTTTGAGGCGATGACGTCGCCCTTCTCTAGCCGCCCCTTCCAAATCTCAGCCTGTCGGCGGACGCAGGTCGACATGGAGCCCAGATGAACTGGCAGGTGAGGGGCATTGGCTACTAGGCCACCCTCAGCATCAAAGATGGCACAAGAAAAGTCCAACCGCTCCTTCACGTTCGTACTGACACTGGTCTTTTGCAGAGCGCGACCCATCTGCTCGGCAATAGCCATGAAACGATGACCGAAAATACTCAGCATGATGGGATCAACTTCACGCTCCGTCGTTTTCTGGGTTTCATCCCTGACTCCGTCCCTCTCTAGGTCGAGAATCACATGCGTGCCAGTGATAAGAGCTTTTGTCCTAGGCGTGACCACAATGGTCTGAGTGCCATCGGCAAGCATGGCGGGACCAGGGACAACGTCGCCAACGGACAAATTTTCGAGCTTATATACGGGTGTCTCAGTTCTTCCACCTTCAAAGTAGACTTTTTGTGTGCTGTGGCGCTTTGACTCTGTGACATTTTGGCGCGTGATGGTCTTGAGCTGCTCATCGACAGTCTTCTCGCTGTTTCGGAAGCTTCTGCCGATGCCACGAACTCGCACATCATCAACAATAATGTCTCTCTCATCAAGAGTGAAGCCGAACTCGTAACGATGTTGCTTGACAAAGGCTTGACCAAACTGCCAGTCCTTGCCGTCAAATGAGTTCTTGGCCTCTGCTTCGGTGGGCTTCACAATCATGAGGGCGGACTCGGTGCCTCGGTAGCGCATGTTGAGATACTCTTCAAAAACGACTTCGTTGGCATCAAAACCTTGTTCTTTGAGGGCCGCGCGCGACTTATCCTTGAGTTTCTCCATCTTGATCTGTAGATCTCCGACTACATCGCCGTCGTCAGCCCAGACCGAGGACTCCGGCTCTTGTCTCTCGTCAACGACGTCTGCCAGAGCCATGCCATAGGCAGAAAGAACGGAAGAGTATCTGTGAACGAGAATTTGGCTGATTCCAAGGGACTCGGCAATGGCAACAGCATGTTGACCACCAGCACCACCAAACGTAGCCAGTCTGTGCTTGGAGGAATCGTGGCCCTTGGCCTCCGTAATGGATCTGATAGGACGGGTCATGGCCTCGTTTGCGACAGTCAGGAAACCATAAGCAACCTCATCAGCAGTCATAGTTTTGCCTGCTTCACGATTGACCTGGTCAGCAAGCTCTTGGAGAACTTTGCGACTGGCTTCCACGTCCAGGCCCTCGTCTTCATTCTTGCCAAAAATCTTGGGGAAAAATTCGGGAAGCAGACGGCCCAGATATAGGTTGGCGTCTGTCACGGTGGCGGGGCCACCCTTGCGATAGCAAGCAGGCCCAGGATGAGCGCCTGCCGACTCCGGGCCAACAACGAACAAGCCGTTGCGGAAGAAGAGCCGTGAGCCGCCACCAGCGGCCACGGTGTTGATGTCGAGCTGAGGAGATTGAATGGTGACACCCGCGGTTGTCGTCTCGAAGACATGCTCGTATCTGCCCTCGCCATAGCGAGACACATCGGTACTCGTGCCGCCCATGTCAAACCCAATCACGGGCGTCTTTGTCTTTTCGTCATAGGAGGTAATGGCGTAGCCAACGACACCGCCAGCAGGGCCAGATAGGATGGCCTTGAGACCTGTGAACATTTCAACGTCCACCAGGCCACCATCGCTTTGCATGAACTCGCATCGAGCGCCTCTCGGGCCATCCGTCTCCTGGACGCTACGCGTGCCGAGGCCACCAGCGAAGCCGGACTGGAACCCGTCAATGTACTTTTTGATGGTGGGGGTAAGATAGGCATCCGCGCAGACAGATGTGGCGCGGGGGACAAGCTTGATCATGGGCATGAGCTCGTGGCTGAGGGAAATGTGAGTGAAGCCAACCTCCTTGGCAAGCTTTCCGATGGCGGCCTCGTGGTCGGGGAATGTGTAGCCGTGCATCAAGCACACGGCGATGCTTCGGATACCTTGGTCGTGAATGCGTTTCAGCTGTGTTCTAATTTCTTCGTAGTTGGGTCGCCGCATCACCCGCACTGTCTCGCCCGACAGACCACGGACAAGTTCTTTATTTTGCGCGGCATCGGTGCCTGCCAGTGCGTCGGCCTCCGTGATGGTTCTCTCTGGATCCTCGGCGTAGTCTTCCAGTGTGACACGCTCATCCACTTCGACAACCTGTTCGTACAAGACGTCCGGCTTCCGGATAGCCAAGTCAAAGATTCTCGGTCTGGACTGGTTACCGATGGTGAGACAGTCCTTGAAGCCCTTTGTGACGATCAGGGCGATGCGCTCGCCCTTGCGCTCCAGCAGGGCGTTGGTGGCGACCGTGGTGCCCATGCGGATGGAGTCGATCTGAGAGGTATCCAGAGGCTCCCCGCGGGGAATGTCACGGCCGGTGAAGTGGCTCATGATGCGGCGGATGCCTTCCAGAGGGGCATCCTTGTAGTTTGCGGGGTCCTCGGAGAGGAGCTTGATGATGATTTCCTCGCCATTGTGCTCGCCGACGCAGTCGGTGAAGGTACCGCCGCGGTCGATGGCAATGCGGATGCCTCGAGACTTGGTACCTTGTGCCATTTTCGATGCTACGGCACGCCTCCGAGCGTGAGTCGTGGCAAGGACAGATGAAGACGAGGAGGGGCAAAGTGGTGATGTGCGTTTCGGCAACCCCGCCAAGGCAGCAAGTGATGCTTTGGAGATGTCTTAGTGGCCTAGCCAAGATATAGGAGACGGGAAGATGAGAAGTGATAGAAGAAGAGAGATACAGCCTCGGGCGGCTTTATGCAGATTTCCTGAGAGCAATGTCGTGGAAGCAATCTTGGTGGCCTCAGCGAAGCGCCGGCGGGGTTCCACCTCCGTGAGTCCACCATTGCGGCTCCGCATCCGCTACCGGGCTTTGAGGTTCGGAGTAGCGTTATTTACGAAGGTGGGAAACCACTCCTTTGACACAGGGACAAAGCCCGTTTTGCAGCTGTTCTATGCATGCGCAGTGAGCATGCGGCGTGGCGGGAGCAGCTGCCGAGAGACACGATGCATCGCGAGTGTACCAGCGGGTTTATCAGGTCTCGTTTGGACGTAAGGGTGAAAAAAGAAAATGAAGGGAAAATGGGAGGGCACAGCTGCCTTCGCCTCGGCACGTTTCACTCTCTAACCCAGTCTTCCGGTCTCGCGCTGTGATATCTTGGCTGCCGGGTAGCTGCTGTGACGGTTACCGTGCAGAGGTAACCGCGTAGTGCTCGAGTTGTGACCTGGAGTTGGTGTTGTGTAGGTTCGATGTGTTCTATAAGAAATACACTACCAAGCTATCAGTACGGAAAGCAGATCCCATCATCGATGCATACCCTAAGCTTGGCGGTCGGAATAGCCAAGACAAGGTAGTAAGCAAGGCTGTAAGCTATGAGGCTATGAGGAGTGCCACTAACAACCTGTGTAAATGGTCACGAGTTGAATGTAGTAGATGAAGTATTGTGCTAAAGAAAAAGGAACAAGAATCCAGCCAACACTTGTGCAGACTGCTATCCTTTATCCATGGCACCATCAAGTCGCCCCTTGTTCCCCTCAGAGACGAGCGCTTCACAATATGTATCTTCATTCAAGCTTGAATTGCTCTCCCCACATCTGGGTAGATCTTCAATGAGCTGCAAAGCCGCCCTAACCCAGACGACTTCTACGGCGCGGCTGGTGGTTGCATTTCACTCTGGCTGCCGCGAGTAGCCGTCTTCATCTCGCGGCATCTATTGTCATCTCGGCAGTGATCCAGACAGAGACGAGCCGCTGTACCTGAACGCCGGTTAGTGACGACTCATTTACTTCCTCGTCGAACACGTGTAGAGCCTCTGCTTTGTCATACCATCATCACAAATTCGGATGCAAGCATCCATCTCAAATGAAGACAGTATTGGGTCATCCTACGTGTGCTTAGGACCTCTGATATTATTACCAACTCGACTGCGCTATCACGACGTCACTACGACGCCCCAGGGCCCGGGGGTGTCACACTCGGCATCACAGCCGACGCAACCAAAACTTGGCACGGTCGGGAACCGGCCCTGCCATAACCCACGAAAGCAACCCGTAACAAACTGACCGCCCATCCCATTGTTTGACCACCGCGGGATCATCAGCCACACACCATCAACGGCTCGCTGTGCCACAGAGAACAACTTGGGGCGTGGCCACTGCCGACGCACCAATAATGGCGTGGCTGGTGGTGGGACGCACCAGGTTTCGGCATGTCATGACCTCATCACAGGCCCCGTGGCCATGTATATCCCACGGTGGCGCCACACGCCGCAAGCCCTGCTTAATATAGCATCGCGAAATGCTTGGTTGAGACCCAAGCCCCCGACGCCACGCAAGCATGGGGTCGCTGGCCATCTTATCCCGCGCTGGCGAGGTTCTCACCTCCAACGTGGTGTTGTACTGATGTCGTCGCCAAGGGGGCTGCGTCATGGGACGGGATTCTCTACTGGTTGGGGTGGAAATGACAAGGGAATGGCCATGCAGTGAGGGAGGACTCCAACCAGGGAAAAAGTAGATAAATGTCGACGTTTCCCAACACTCGCATCTGCCAGTGCATCAAGTAGATACGCCCTCGCCTCCGAGACTTATACCCCATTTCCTCCAATACCCTTCTCTTTATTATTCCTCTTTATTCACCAGCGCTATCACAATGGCCATCGACCGTCTTGTTAGCTTGATTCTCCGCGGCGCAGAGCTCGTCTTCTCTGCCATCGTCGCCGGTGTCAACGGCCAATACCTTCACAACAACAGGGGCACCCAAGGCTCCCAGTGGCGGTTCATCTACACCGAAGTCGTCGCGGCCCTTGGCATATTCTTTGCCCTGATCTGGCTCATTCCCTTCTCGAGCACCTTTACCCACTGGCCGATCGACCTGATCCTCAGCATCCTCTTCTGGGTGGCGTTCGGTGTGCTTGTCAATGTAAGCTTGACTGCCGATCTAATATATCCCACGCTGACCGGTTCTCGTCACAGCTTGTCGGCAGCAGCTGCGGTCACGTCTTCAACTGGAACAACGTCCACCCGATCCACGGCGACCAGTGCGGCAAGTTCAAGGCCACGATTGCCTTTTCTTTCCTGTGCGCCATCCTGTTCCTCGCCTCTGCCTTGATCGGCCTGTTCTGGACTCGGAAGCGCGAGAGCAGGGCCGCCGATGCGGTTCACCACCGCCGCTGGTACCACCGCGGAAGCCGCCGCAGCGCCGTCTAGGAGCACGACTCGTACTTGCACCCGATGAATGACAGCACATTGGACTTGTTGCACAACCACAGCGAACATGATAGCGGGCGATAAAACGTCTCTTGCCACTGAAATGCATTTATGATTTGTTCGAAACGGTTTATGATACCACAGAACGTCGACAACGCCTTGCAGCGCTGCCATTTTGACAGCGCCATGATGGATAATGCGTGATGGAATTTGCTGGAATTGTTTGAACGATATTCTGTTACCTGCTATGCTCTAGTTCCTTAGTGCTGCTTTCCTAATTTATTGAAGTACCTACTCTTTTCCCATTCTGTACAAGATTCCCTGTATATATTTTAACCCGCTAATCATTTCCTCAGCGCAATCTCTGGCGCTGCTACGGAATCCATGTCTCTACCTAGAAGCCAGCTTGGGAAAGCTCCCTCCAGCAGTCATCTTGCGCGCGATAACCATGTTAGGTACCCTTTCTCATCCTGAGCTTTGTCCTTTTTCTTCCCCAGTATATTTCCTTCTGTACATTATCCTACGCAACTTCTCTTGAATATGTGGTATCACTCTCCTTCCCGGACTACTTGCTCCGGGCAGCCACCCATTTGACGAAGCTTTCGCCCTACACAGCAGCCTGGGTAACACCCTTGGCAGCATGAGTGTCTTGCTGTGAGACGCTTCGTGTATGCAACCCAGCAGTTGTTAACAGAGCCATTCCTGCCCATTGCGTTGCTGTAGAGCACAGCTTTCGACTGGCGACACCTAAGCAAGTGGCTGTGTTTGTGGATACACAGGCGCTGAGTTGAAAATAGACGTGGGACCGTAATGTAAACAAAGACAGGCAATGTAGCGAGTTGCGGCCCTAAAGACCTTGCTAGACGTTAACTTGAACCCTTCCGAGAGCTTCTTTCCTTGCCAAGTTTACGCAAGATGTCATGAGACAACGAACCGCGTCGCGATCGAGATTTTGAAGCTGAAAACCCATGCTACAACGTGGCCAGCACCTCATCGTCGCCCACTCCGCGCCACACCATGCCAGGGAAACTCGCGACGATCCCCAGCGGAAGCCCCATCACCATCCCGCACGAAGCCACAAGGCCTGAGCCACAGCAGGAGCAGTCGAATCAGGTCGCGATTGGGCCGCGTCTCCGTCTGGGCTGTGCGCCCGTCGAGAATCAAGGCGGGCAGCCGGAAAAGTGGTGACGCCACCACAGCCACAGCCATGATCAGTTGGGTCGGTGATCAACACGCGAAGCTGCAGCAATCCTGCGTATGTTTTGCGTCATCTCTCCCCCGTGTATTGTCGGCCCTCTTTTTCCTCTCCCTTTGCCCTCTCGAATGAACCGATCTCAAGCGACTGCTCCACTGGCTTGAAACCGTTGGCTCAACGGCGCGCAAGAGCTTTACGACCTAACACCAACCTAATACGCGGTCGCTTGGGGTAGCTCGAGCCCAGTTCTTTTCATCTGGAGTGGAATTTCACGTCAGTATGACGCCCCCGGCTCACATATTGCGGCTGCTGTGGCTGCCCGCCTTGAGGCGGCAAAGACCCGTTGACATCTATGACGATGGCCAAAGTGTATTCCGGATGATCACTGGGTAGACGCGCCCCGGTTAATTCGGTTTCTGTGACAGATGAGCTGAATCCTCGCCTTGATATCGTCTGAGGCGTACAAAAGAGGATGCCCATGATCTCATGTTTTGTCGTTGGAATTCCTCTATAAAAAGATTGCATTGCCAGCTTCTGCATCTCGACTTCTCGTCTCTTCATCATACAACACAAAGAAAACAATTTAATACTCAACTAAATCCACAAGACCCTTTCCCAACATATCACTTTCATATACATCTCATCCATACTTCATACTTCATTCAACACCTACACCCACACCCACCATGTCTTCCATCGTCAACAAAGTCAAGGAGGCTCTGCACTCTGACAAGGATGTCAACAAGCAGACTCACACCCAGGATACCACCGGCGCGCACAGCTCCCGCCTGAACGAACCCCGCGTTGATGCTCAGCACGATGCCCGCACATCCGCCCTGCAGTCGGGAACAGCTGGCAACGCCGGCTACTCTACCAGTGACCACTATGCCGCAGGTGCTGCTGGCACTACAGGGACTACCGGCGCCGCCTCCGGCCTCTCTACCGGCCCAGCCTCCAACACCGCTGGTCCTCATTCCTCCAACGTTGCCAACAAGGCTGACCCCCGCGTCGACTCTGACCTAGACGGCCGCAACCGTGTTGGCGGCGCTGGTGGTGTCGGTGGCACTTCCACCTATGCCACCGGTGCCGCCTCCAACACTGCCGGCCCTCACTCGTCCAACCTGGCGAACAAGGCCGACCCTCGTGTTGACTCGGACCTCGACAGCCACAGCAACCACAACCGCACCGGCACCATCGGCAGCGGCCCCGGCCCGGCCTCCTCCACGGCCGGTCCTCACTCCTCCAACCTCGCCAACAAGGCCGATCCCCGCGTCGACTCTGACCTGGATGGCCGCAGTGGCTACAACACTCGCAGCTCCGCTGCCGCTGCTGGCGGTGCTGGCGGTGCTGGCGGTGCTGTTGGCAGCCATGCCATCCACGGACAGCAGTACAACACTGCTTCTGGCCAAAGCGGCCTGACTGGTGACAGCGGCCTCGGCGGAACAGGTGCTGGTCTCGGCACTGGCAACACCCTCAGCGGCTCTGGCACTCACCGTGCTTCCGACCCTCTTCACACTCACGGTGCTACCGGTACTCACACCACCCACGGCGACTCTGGAACGACTGGCCACACTGGTGCTCACGGCACCGGTAGCCACCACACTACTGGCGTCACTGGCTCTCACGGAAACACTGGCCTGTCTGGTACTCACGGCACTGCTGGCCACCACGGCCACCACGACACCACCGGCGCCTCTGGCACTGGTCTTCACACTGGCCCCCATGGCACTGGTGGCCACCACAACACCACTGGCGTCGCCGGCACTCACGGAAACACTGGCCTTTCTGGTACTCACGGTGCTACTGGCACCCACGGCACCACCGGCCAGCACGGCACCACCGGCCAGCACGGCACTGCCGGGGCCAACACCCTCGGCGGCGCTGGCGGCCTCAACACCACCCCGGGACCTGCTCCCAACACGGCCGGGCCTCACAAGTCCGACACGCTGAACAAGATCGATCCCCGCGTCGACAGCGACCTCGACGGCAGCAAGACCGTCGGCGGCAACAACACGTACGCCCGCTCCTAGATGCGCCCTTGAAAAGAAAGCAAACGCGGACGTGACCGCGGGAGCAGCTTACTGACAATGGAGGACGGTTTTTTCAAGCGCCGATACCACCAGGAAGGACCCCACGGATGCGGCGCAGGTCCCTCCGTCCGTCCTCCAGAAGCACGTCGGCGCCCCGACAATCCACCACGATGATGCTTCACACGACCGCGAGCGCCGCCACAGCGCCACCCACCGCGAGTCGCACAGTGGTCTGTGAGGGCGATCTGCGATGACGAGTAGCGAATTTGTGACTCTTTGAGTCTGCTTAATGATATTTCGTTTGCTTTATCTACTACAAATCCAATCTCTTAGTTCCCAGTTTTCTGCGCTTTCGCTTCAACTTGTGATATGTTGAGTCAACAGAATATTCAGACGGAGGTAGTATCTCTAGTGAAGTGTATTCACCACGACCACCCGTATCTTGCCGTCAGCGCACCTAGTCCGTATTACTCGGTAGGGCGGAAGAATAAGTCTAGATTTGCGGGGAAATATGTCGATCGTAGATTCGCAGCGCCGAAGCGAACGAACAATGCGGGGTTAGGACTGACCTTTTCTCAATTCCCAGCCCTACATATGGCATCCTTGTCTGGCCACTGGGCCTCGGCACTTCATCTATAAGACACTACCAGCCTCTAATAAATAGCAGAACACGAGAACTGTTGAGCAAAAGAGTTGCCAATCCGCATTGACTTGGTACAGGCCAACGCTCCACCACCGTTTCCAGAACGCTGACAGATGCCAACCTCATTAACAAGACTACTTGCTGGGGTGGCGGTGTGGCTGCTGGCCCTCGTCAGCGGCAGCTTCGCGGCGGCGGTGCCGACAGCCCTTCGCCAGTGCAAACTCCCCCTCGGCCACGACCCTTTCGAGACGGCCAGCCCAGAAGAAGTCGGGCTGTCGTCTGATGCGGTCCAGGCGGCCATCTCCTACGCCAAACTCCACGGCCGCACCTCCTTGCAGATCTTCCGGAACAACTGCCTCGTCGGCCGCGGCGTCGCGGACGCCGTCACCGACAACTTGCCCGTGCAGGTCTTTTCCGTGACCAAGTCCGTGGTGGGCATCCTGGCCGGCATCGCCGTTGCCGACGGCAAGCTCGACCTCGAGCGTCCCATCGGGGACTACCTGCCGGACGCGCCCGGCTGGGGCGACGCGGCGCATCGCGCCATCACGGTCCGGCAGGTCTTCACCGAGACGTCCGGGACGCAGGAGGCCATCCTCGCCGAGGTCCTCACGGTGGGCTCGGATCCCAGCGCCATCCAGGAGTTTCTCGGCCAGCCGCTCGTGCACCCGCCCGGGTCGCACTTCGAGTACTCGCAGCGGGACGCCGACGCGGCCGCCTACGTTGTGCAGAGAGCCGTCGGCGGCGACCTGCAAGACTTTGCGCAGGAACGCCTCTTTGGGCCGCTCGGCATCGCCAAGCCTTTGCCATGGTCGGGGCGCTGCAGCAGAACAACTTCATGATTCCGTCCCTCAACATGACGGTGACGTGGACCGGCTTTCTGGGAGACACAGCTCCTAACCTCTCAGTGCTTTTGAGTGCCACGCCGGGCGATCTCTACTACAACTTCTTCCGCATCCTGATGCGCGCCGTGAAGGACAAGGCCATTCCCGACACGGGGCCTTATAAAGCTCCTCCATTTAGCTTTGATGTTAACCCACTCAAGCACCAGATATTTATTGCAGAGATGACCACCCTGTCATGTATTCAGAATGGGTCAGTGGTGAGCCACTGGCAGTCTGGAACTTTGCTACTCCTCTGATCAAGCGGCATCGGCTCCTGGATGACCTCGCAGAGTTCCTCTTGCAGCTGTGGACAGTACCTGCCTCGCAAGCCTCCGTGTCCGCGCACCCTCCCTATTCTCAGTGGCTCACGGATAGCCTGGACCGTGGTCTCCGACGAACACTAGCTGGAACTGCGAAGTGGGGGGATGCTGTTGACTACCTTATCATGCGATCTATGATTCCCAAATATGCCCAACAGTTTGATTCGTATTCTGGCATCGGGTTTGCTCATGGAGATCTGAATGCGTACAATGTTATGAGAAATCACCACTTCCACTTGACTGGGTAAGTACAAGGCATCTTCACTCTGGCTCAGCATTTCAGCTTCTCACTAATGAGTACGCTCAAGTGTGGTGGATTGGGATTGCATGTATCTGGCCCCGCTCCCGGCCATCATACATCATCCTTGGTTTATAGCCGACATTCCGGGATGGGAAAATGATGGCGTGGTGGATGGTGACAGCTTTGCGGAGGACCGTCTCTTCCTTGAAAATGCAATCAGGCGCAGAGAGCTCTCACAAAAACTCTCTCCTTCAGTGTCAACATTGTTGACCGGCTCTGAGAAAAGGTTGTTTTTCCAGTCAGCCTTTCACTTCAAAGATATTCATGAAAACTTCGTCAGGCTACACTGCCCACGGACAGAGGACAATATCAAGGCCGCAAAGCTCCAGCTAGCTGACGTGTTTTCTTTATACCCAGACTTGGGATGCATGGAGGGATCACGCACGGTTAAGAGCCAGCTAGAGTCTCCGTTCTAATAGTTCAGAGACTACATACTTCATAGCTAGACTAGTATCTACATTCGGAATTCTTCTCAATCAGCCTGTCTAGACCTAAGATCTGGGCCTATAATTAGCCGTGGACTTCGCGACAAGTGGAAACCAGAACAAGCCATGCGTCCTATTGTTGCCTGCCTCTCGAAGTTGTCTCAAGAACCTTTGGGCAGGGACCACTCAGCATGATCTGACAGCCACCTTATAGTGTGCTGCGGGGTGATTGGTTTCGACTCTCATCTACGGACTACGGAGGTAAGATTTAGTGGTTGCAATTCACTAGGTGTGAATTGTTAACCCTGCCAATATAATAGAATCATGATTTAGCTAGTTTTTACTCCATGTTTGTCGCATTTACTACCTCACCAGTAGCATCTCCCGCGCTCTATATCAAGAACTGTTCAGGTGAGGAATCAGAGTCAGAGAGTTCTATTTCTGCGACGCTCTCCTCCAGCTCTTCGCCGTCTGCGTCCCAGAGCGCGGTGGGCGCAAGCAGGGCTCGGCGCCCTGTTAATGCATCAAATGAATGCAGGTCCAGCCCGGGAAATGTATGTGAAAGAACGCGCACAATACGTGGGCTCTTCATGACAAGTGCCAGCTCTCTTGCGTGAGACTCCATGTCTGCCTTCAACCGTGGAAAGAGGTCGCCTGGGTAGCGTTCGCACCGGCGTGGGTACCGATACGAAGTGTCGGAGCCACGGATGTCTGAAAGACTCAGGTTGATGATGACCTCTTCAAGATTCAGAGGCAGGCCGCGCTTCGGGACGTTTAATATCCTGGCACACATGCTGCTCATTCGGCAGCGTAATCGCTGAAGAGTTGGCAGCATGACATTTATGTCGCCGCAAATGTGCACTGTAGAAGTGCCTTCCCCTATGAGATATGTTCCGGCTGTGTCGATTTCGAGGCAAGTCAGGTGGCGCATAGACACCAAGCTTGCCAGCGGCCGCGCCATCAGGTAATTCCGCCAATGCACGCGTAACTGAGGGTCATGGCGCTCCGGTCGCGCCTCAAGCCTGAGATGCAGCGGCCTCATACATTGCCGGAGAATGTCGGCGAGAATACCAAGGCCCTCGTTCACTTCGGAAGTCCACGAATTAACGACATGAAAGTTCACCTTCGATGCTTCTGTGGGCCAGTTCTCGAAGCCGTCAAAGGTCAGGTTGACTGCCGTTACATGATCCCGTATCGAGCGAGCTAGGTCCGCTCCTTTCGCGGCGCGGAGAAATCTTCGAAGTGATTCTGCGCTCAGATCGAGGTCCCAAAGGAGTGCCTGGGAGGCAAATTGGTACCACCATTTGGAGACGCAGAGGCGGCGAACATCCTGGTGGAAGAAGGCGGCGCCTACCCATCGGAGAATGTTGAACACAATCTCTGGCGGAAGTTGGTGTAACGGCATGATTATCTGGGTGATACTGGTTTTTACCGCGGCCAATTATATGCTTAAAAGCCGCATTTGTCTTCGTTCATAGGCTTGTGAGCGAGGTGAATGATCGAAGTCCTGTTTTTTACCACATAGCCAAGATCTGACTGAGCTAATCCACAGTCGCCAAATTGTCAGCCTAAATAATTAGCCAATCGAAATTCACAACTCCGCGTATTATTACAGCGATGGTGCTTGTTTAATATGCTAACAGCTATGAATAGGTTCAAGTTAGGGGGCGGGCGCGGTCCACTCATCTTATACTGGCATTAGACCCCATGCTAGTTGATGTTTTTCTTTTTTCCCTCACTTTCTTTGCAACAAGGAAGACGTCAAGTAGAGTGGCAAAAGCACACTTAGCGATGTGACTGTTTTCTTCACCTTTTGTATAGCAGCCACTGAGATGTACATCGTTGAGCGCCCACAGGTCAACCGAGTCGTGCGGTTTGGCTTTCTAGTCGCCCTTCTCCATCATTATAAACGTTCATTGCAGAGTGGAAAGTGAAGGACGTAAATGCATTCAGCTGCATTTGTGAATGCAGCCAGGCGACCAGCGGGCCGCTGCTGCCTAGTGTTATGTTGATAATTCAGCGTGCTATTGGTGCCCGCACTCAGAGCGGCCGCAGCCGTGGCTTCTTACTAAATTCACCTTGTCATGGGGAGAGAACATGGGCTTCGGGACCACCAGGGTCCCCCTGCGGTTTTACTCGCTCGATTGACGCTTCGCCTCGAAGACCCTACTGTGAACACATGCGGGCTGCCTCTGAAGCTTCTACGACGTACGATGATCTGGGGAATGAGGTGAAGTCTCAAAGCCGCCGACGACGCTCCATCCAAACTCCGAATTCCATCTCCCCGACTTGAGTGTCGTTCTGCAAACTCTTGAGTGGAGGGCTCTTTCGTCGACGAGACGTTCGGGCTCACGTTGCATTCACAACCTCTCCCACACGCCACTGAGCGCGATGCCTCACCCCAACAGAAGAAGCCCCAGTCCTAGGACCGGTGTGGTGCCAAATAATCTTGCACAGCCCATTTGGAGAACCTCCCTAGAAGCCATCACCGGCCTTCTTCCCGGATCCTGCGGAGACTGTTCGGAGGACGCCAAGATTCTTGCACTTCTCTCTTCTTTCTTCTCGCCGTCCCACTCGGTTCCCCTGGACCTCTTCCGTGGAGTGAGGTTGTGCAAACGCTGGACTGCGTTGGGCGAGGTTGAAATCACAGATGCAATTGGCGTTGGCTTCGTTCCCGAGCTTTGTGGTTTTCTGTCGGACACTCAACGGTTAACCAACGCGCTACTGGAGCTGGAAATTATGTCGGTCGTCTCCAAGGACGACGGCCAGAGCTACATCCTGGATGACGCTATTGGCAGTCGCATCCGTGGGATACTATCCGTAAAGGACGTCTCATTTTGGAGATGTCAGGCCTTGATCGTTGCGTATCGAGCGATTCCGTGGCAATACATCGAGCCTGTGTGAGTTTAAGGTAATGCGGGGGCTAATCGTTCGTCTAATGCTGCAGCAGGTCTCCAAAGACGATGCTGTTTCTGCCGCACGTCAAAGATGCCCTACAAACATTTGATGATTGGCACGAGTCTCTGCCTTCGGGTACGAAGGCAGACCTTATTCTCACCCTTGTCGAAGCGTCCCGGCTTCCCAACATGGCGTGGAAACGCTTCGCTTTGGATCAGGCTGAAATCGCCTCTCGTTGTGTTGAGGATCGCTACCTTACTTGTTGCATCGCGCAGTCACAAAGTCGCCTAAGCAGGATTTCTGGAAACATGAACCTTGCCAACGATATCATTAGCCATCTTGGCAGAGATGAGGTAGAGACTACCACGGATGTGAGACTGCATTTAGCAATTGGTCAAGTGGTCATCTAGCGTTCCTTGAACTGCATTCAAGTTGAAGACCTTGCCACTGCCAAGAGATTATTGGAATACTTGAAACCATTGAGCCAGGAAGCGTCCTCGATTGAGAGCGTGGTCGTCTTTCGCAAGCACATGATCCTCGGAAGGGTTTTGCGTCTCCAAGGACTGCTCACAGAGTCGCTGGTGCATTTTGAGGAGGCCGAAACAATACCAACGCTGTGCCAGCATCTCAACTTCAATGAAGACATGTGTAACCTTACCTGCGATCATGCCGATGCACTGCGGGAGCTCAATGATCCTGTGTCGGCCGAAACCCGGCTCCGTGCGGAAATGGCACGGCGAGACCAGACCCTCACGTTGCCCGGCAAATCTCTCCTGGAACTGTCTCTGGCAGAATCGCTGTTTGCACAGGGGCGATTTCGCGATGCGGAAACACTCTGCCTAGAGGTCCAGTCGCGCCCGGGTCTTTTGAAGCTGGAAAAATTGCGTTTATACATCACCAAGGCTAAGATACGTCACATTCAGTCAGGCTGCCAACCGTTTGAACAAATTGTAAACCAAACAAGATCCACGCCGCATGCATTACCAGCAAGTCGTGTCAGAGCACAGCCAGCTATGCATCGCAGCCCATAGTCGGGCGCCCCACCGCAAATAGGCCGCAACAACCAACCTCTGCCTCACTGCCAACACCTCCCTCATCAGCACCGCTTCATCCACGCAAGCCGTATTATCCCAACCCATAGCGCACAGGCGGCACACCCCAGAGGCAGAATGCAGGACACATGATGGCCGACTCCATCTCCCAGGCCCTGTGGGCCGCGCAGATCCCGCTGCACATCACCCACCCCGCCGCGCCCGCCGCGCCCCTCGTCACCAGCATCCCGCGCTTCTCCTACCTCGCGCTGCTGCTGCCGCGCCTCTCCGCCTTCTTCGGCACGCCCTGCTCCAGCTTCCACTTCGACGGCGTGCTGCTGCGGAACCTCGCCGCCGGCCTGCTCGTGGACCTGTACCGGCCGCCGCTGCCGTGGCGCCTCGTCGTCCACGACGGCGTGAGCTGGGACATTTCCGACACGTTTCTCAACGCCGCCAAGGAGGTGCGTCGCGAGGTCCCCCAAGAGTGAGACGAGGGCGTCAGCCGATGACACCCAGGGCTCGTCGCCTTCTTCCCTACGCTTGCTTTCCGCTCACGCGCGCGCACAGGCAGACTTCATCCGCAACGCCAACGCCAACCAGATCATGAAAATGTCCAAGGACGACACCAAGCAGCTGTGGCACGCCGTCATCGACAACGACTACGCCGCCTTTGCCCGCATCAACGGCCGCCTGCTCAACGCCCCCACGGCGCTCAAGCACGTCCCCATCCGCATCTACCTGCCCCTCGTACCGGGGAGCACCCCAGGCGACGCCGGCGACGCCGGCGACGGCTCGTCGGCTGGCGCCTTCAAGATTCTCCAGTCGCTCGTGCAGCCGCTCGGCGCGGATCGCAGGCCGAGGCTGCTGGGTCATGCGCTGAAGGACATGATGCCGAAGCTGTTCCCCAGCAGCAGAGATCCAGTCATGGCAAACGTTCTCCTGCATGGGGTCGCGGTGCCGTTCAATGCCCCGCTGGCGGAGCTCATGAGAGAAGCGGCTTATCCTGACGGCTGGCTAAGTTTTGTCGTCGTTGTCTTGTGATGCATCTCGTAGAGTTCTTCAAGTTGGGTTATTTTCACGAAACGCACATATCGGGATCGAGTTCAGTTTATTTCGATTCCCTCTACACATGGCAGATATACAGTGAACATACAATGGCCAAGTCATGAAAAGGTGATGTTTTTTCCCATAAGGCTCTTATATGCATCGTCTACTGCCTTGCGTTTTCGTTTGCGAACTTCTTCATTTTCGTCCACCTCCTCGACATCGTCGACGTCATCGGGTCCTGGTATCGTCACCATCCAGGCTCGTATATGCCCGTCTAAATGAGCGCTGTAGATCGTACCCAACGACTGCGCGCCACCCATGACTGGCCCAAGATTGCGACAGCCGCCTCCGCCGGCACCTCGCCAAGCGATAGTCGCGATCCTGTTCCGGCCAATCTCTGCGCTGCGCGGCCCAACAGGGTTGGTCACACCAGGGCTACGTAAACGTGTGATGACGGTACCATCCTGCATGTTCAGCACCAGCATTTCCTGATCGTTGGCCCATACGAGAACATCGCCCGAGCTACAAAGACCTGAGGGCGACAGGAGCATGTTTGCTGTTTTGGGATGCTGGTTCTGTGTGAGCGACCCAAAGCTAACGAGGGTATTCGCGCCAGTGTCAGCATCCCACACGCGAATCTTGCGGTCCAAACCCGCCGTGACAATGTGTCTGCCGTCGTCTGTCCACTTGATTCCATTGACCGCTTCATCGTGTGCTTGAGACGAGGCACGAAAGTGCGGTTGGCGGCTCCAGTCGGCGCCGTTCGCCGCTGCGAGAGTGAAGCGGTGAACAACGCCGAGCGAATCTTCCTGGTCGAGCTGCGCGACAACGCCCCCTGCGCGCCGAATGTCCCATATACGGACTTTGCCATCAGCATGGCCGCTGGCCAGGATATGTTCATGTTGGGGGCTCCAGGCGGTGCTGAGAACCGGTCCCCCATGCGCAACGAGCGCCTGCACCGCGGCGCCCGATTTCAGGTCGACCAGCCGCACATTGGAATGCTGAGTAGCGCACGCTACGAGCAAGTGATCAGCCACGGGACTGGTAGCATGCGAGTATATCGTGGCATTGAGAGGAAACTCGGCTGATAGAGCTGCACGCGACGTCGACCACAGCTTCAACGTTTTGTCGAACGAGCTGGACAGGAACGCCTCCGAGTCGAACGGGTAGAACGCCAGGTGCGTGACCCCGTGGCTGTGACCCCTGTTGCTGCTGCTACGCGCATCTTGCGTCGAGCGTGCAATGTTCAGCGCCGGCTTGAAGGTATGCAGCGTGTGAGGGCTCGGCGCGCCTTCCAGATCCCAGATCTTGATGGAGCCGTCGGCACCGCCTGATATCATGAGGCGGCCATCGAATTTGTCGACGTCAAGGGCGCTGACACCGGCGCCATGGGCACGTATACTATGAGCCCTCTCCTCTGCGACAGAAGACGACTCGCCCCTCGTCGGCTGCGAGCTTAGAATCTCGCCGTTGAAGCGGTGCTGCGGCGCGGGCGCAAAGGTGCGGATGAGGTCGTCGGCGACAGAACGTGCGAAGTCTTGTGGTGGGAGATCGCCAGTCTCACGCGCGAGGAGACGAGTCTGCATTCATCTGTGTCCTGCGACAGCGGTGGTCGCCGGCTTTTTTTCTCGTCCTTTCGATGATTGATGAGATCAAGACTGGAAGTATCCGAGCCGGCAGCGACGTGACCAAAGATGGCTGAATACCAGGAGTGGGTCGTGGCAACAGTGACCCTAACTAACAGGTAGGCATCACAGCAATTCCTTCACTGGCGACTTCAGCTTCCAACAACACTCTGTTGTGGCCCCTATTCAACCGAAATGGTATGAAGTAAATTTCAAGCATCTTTGTCTCTACGATTCGCCGCGTGATCTGCCTCAGGCAGTCAGTAGCGATGGAGTCAGAGGACGAGCCTGGCAGCGGCCCGCAAACGCCTGATTTTGACACTTCCGCCCACGGATCTGGCGTCGATGCTCTAGACGACTTGCACCGAGAGGAAACCAACCGAAGCAAGCGTCGCATTGCTACAGTTTACGATGCTGTCGCCGGTGAGTCCTTTGCCTCGAGACTCCCGCCCGCGAACGGAGGTGCTGACACTACCCAGGCAGACTATCCCATCATCGGGGCACCCTAACCAGGGGCGACGAGGGCAGGCCTGCGCTCGTCACCAAGTACTCTCTCCGCGAGACAAGGTACGGGCCCGACGAGGTGCTCTTCCGCCGCAAAGAGGCGCCCCAGCGGTACGCCGAGCACGACGTGTACTACGCGCACGGGAGGGACCTCCCCCGCGGCGGGCGCGGCGTCCTGCCCGAGAGCGACCTGCTCAAGGCCGTCCACGACTACGCCGGCCGCTTCTACGGGCGCATGCGGCTCCGCGGCAACGCCGCGTCGCAGAGCCACAACGTCGACGAGGCCAGCATGGACGAGACGGCCCTGCTCGCGTTCGGCATCCTGCTCGAGGAGGCCGGCCGCGACGTCCTGGGCCGCAGGGGCGACATGGTGTTCACTGAGGGCGTGGAGCCGGAGGACAGGAACGGCCAGCACTCGCGGCAGAAGAACAAGGAAGTCGTCCCCAAGACTGTCGGGCCGCTGGACGGCATCCCCCGCCAGTCCCAGGTGAAGAGGAGGTCCAAAAGACGAAGGGTAGGCAGTCCGACGCAGCCAAAGTCCTGAAGCCTTTCACCGCCGTTTCTCGCGTCCCTCTATTTCATGCCGGGCGCAGCGCAAGAACCTACATTGGCACAGTGCAGGCGGGACTTCCACGACATGGCCCACGTCGCCTATAGTCGTCGACGTCCTCCGAACGACGTTGTGCTCGTTGTCAGAGTCACCCACAAAAGCACGGCTGGAACAGAGCTACAGGTCTTAACTAGTCGCGGAAGCTCTTCTCTGGATCTTTTTCATGGCAGCAGGACTACTATTTCTCCTTCTCCGGACATAAGGCACTGCGTACCGTGATTCTTCGCTCAAGATCTGCTAAAGCCTTCGCCAGTGCTCAACTCACGGCCGCATCCCTTCACTCTTACACGATACGCAATACGCGAACGATGCCTCCTTATTGTTGATCTATATCTTCCTCTTCTAGGAGTGCCCGCCTACGTAACACCAGTTGGCTAGGCAATGGATCATGGGACTGGGACTTCGCCAATAGCTCGTATCATCGAGGAGCCTTCCACCAGCTGCTGCCCTGTGACATATATCGCGCAGCAAATTCGCGTTTCCACATGTTGTGCGATCTCGAATCCCTCGTTTCATGGCACCTGATTGACAACGCATCGATCAGTCCCTTGGATCGTCTGGCCAGTGCTCTGCAGCGTGTCGTCTGGCCAGTGCCCTGCAGCATATTGTCTGGTCAATGCTCTGCATCATATCGTCTGGCCAATGCTCTGCAACACATTTCTGGCCGGTGCTCTGCAGCATGCATATCGGTGGCACCTCAACTCGACTTGCCGATGTCGGGAATTCCCAGATCTGAGGCGGCCAATGCATCGAGGTGCATCTGGACGAGAACAGGCCCGACACTGATGCTGCGAGAAACGAGTTTGGCAGACCGGTGGCCATCTGCTGCAAACAACGTTGTCGATCACCAGTGGAGAGGCAAGGCTCATATGCAAGAAGCGCGTTTCTAAATATGCATACTTTAGTCTCATCGGGTCTTTCCATTTTTGTCGAACCTGCATTCGCCCATCTAGGTTGTGAAGTACGCAGCAGTTCAGTTACTAAGTCTACGGAGGATGAATAGTATGCATTCAACGCCACAAACAAAAACATGCTGGAGAAGGGGGGGGCGTGTCTTCCCAACACACCACAGCCAAGAGAAGCCTCGAAAAGGTCAGATGAAGGATCAACAGTGGCGTTGGATGGGACGACACCCTCTTTTCACAATTTCTGATGCTGTTCGCTCCCTTACACCCCGGTCCCAAGTTTGGTGGTGGCTGTCTGCCACGCCCGACCAACTCGCCAACCAACCGCCGTTGCCAAACGGGCCAATCTGGCCGCAAATCTGCGCTTTGAATGCATGGGCCGGGGATCTACTACCCCGCACGGACTCTCTCGAACTCATTTCAAGACATGGCCTGCACGTTCCCGTAAAACGGCAGGCCCGTCTTCCGGCCGCCCGGCACGCCCCCTGGTTCTCTCCGTCAGTGGTTACGGTCCCGTCAAATCCGGAGACTCTTGCGAACAATGGTAAATGGCGGTATATATCACAGTCACTGGGCAACTGAGAAGCGGGCATGGCTGCCTGGCTCGTCTGTTTCATAGATTGCTGGCGTGGCTGAAAGCCCTCCGGGCTAAGCAAGCAACTGTACGCTTCGTGAAGCTTCAAAACTGTATTGTGCACTCACGCCCGCCCTAAAAGCCGGGGGTCAAAAGAGGCGCAATATGGACGGGCGTTCTAGAAAGAGCTGCAGCTCGTACTTGACAGGTACCGGCGAGGCGAGGTCGCACAGGCCACAGCTTCATGCTAATGATCAACGTCCCTGGTCGATTTTGGTTAATTTATTTTCTGGAGAGTGAAGGGGATCCCTCTCGGTTCGCTTATAAGCCATGTCCACTCTCTGCGCCCTGGACTGATATCGTACATACGACTGCCGTCATGTGCATTCACGGCAGGCGTGCTTACTTGTATCCCCGCTCATCCGATATATTTCCGTGCGATCTCCTAGTCATTTCTGGGGTAGATTTCGCTTCCAACGGATGCGCATTCAGGCAATTTATATGTTACTGCTTTCTGTCAGATAGATATTGATGCTCGCGTAGTGTCGCGTACTACCATTCGGTGTCTCATAATGAGACGTTGGGTCTAACGGCTTCCACAAGAGTACGCTTCCACCTCTTTCGCTTCTCCGCTGTGCTTCTGGGCCTCGACCTGATTATTGTCTCGCGTGGCGGGGTTGCACGTCTCTGGCATGCACGCATGTCGTGCTGGCTGGGACGTCGGCGACGTGGCCGTCGCCAAATGTTCATTAGGGCACCGGTCTGCACAACCTAAGACATCTCTTGTTGCTGTTAGATAAGAAGTATCTGGCTGTAAATGGAGTGACGGATGCTGGCTTTCCCGTGTATACGTCGAGCCGTCACATCTGCAAGCCACGCAATTTGCAGAGCAGCCACGCAGAGAGGGGTCGTGATGTTTGCTTTTGATTTTCAACGGCGTGGCATGCGTTGAAACTGTCCAGATGTGGCCCTTTGGACTGCTTGCATGTCCTGCGCTCCACCAGCCTGACGCTGGACGTTGTATAATTCCTTTTGGAGGCCCTACCCCTGGGCCGAGCGCTGCTCCAGTGTGGAAAGAGAAAAGAGCCGTCATTGTCTCGCGGGAATCGGTCATTTTATTGCTGAGCGAAGAGGATACAGCTCGCAGCCCTGTTTTTTTTGAGTTGTGACAAAAAAGCTGTGGAAAGTGCCACCTCGAGCCAGGGATGGTGCAGGCCCGTTTTCGAGCCCGGTTTCTGCCAATGAATTCTGACCCGGCTCGTTCAACGTTGTGTCTCCAGGGCGAGTTCAAGACCAAGGTTTAGACAGTAAAATACCTCACAATGATGGTGTTCCGCGGGCTTCGCATTGGAACTGCAGTGCTGTCCAATGACAAATCCGCCATAGGGGGGATGCATGTGTCTAAGACATCGCCTCGCTTCGAAAAGAACAATATCCGGAGGTCAAGATGTCGAAATTTGCACTTGGCAGCCTTAGCAGTGAATCCTGCATGACGCTGGCGCATTCTTGCCTCGTTACAGAGCGCCGTGGCAGGTAGGTACCTGGCAGAGGACATGTGTACATGTGTCTGCAACTCGCATCATCCATCGCGCTCCTGTTGGGCCGGGTATTGTGTTCTGTTTTTTTTTTGGTCTTTGTTCCTTTTAACTTGCATGGTATGTCTCCGTCTGTCGGGAGTACTACCATATTCCGTGATACAAGTCTGAAAAATCCCGTCATCAACAAATCACTTACCACCAAGTGTATCCATATACGAATATTTCTGCGCCAGGATTCACGACCAATTATATTCTACCCTGTAGATAATTAGCAACGGCCATGTATCTGCCTGCGTTTGGCGATACCAGACCTTCGGCTGGTTGAACGAGCATGTTGATCCATATCCGCTGGCTCATGGTCAGATAGCTTTGTTGTCGCAACTGGACTTGCTTGACCGACTGGAACACAAGCCGACCACTACCGCAGTTCATAATACGGAACTTCTTCAGCACAATCGGGACGATTCCCAACGTTCTTTGCCTCACCGTTGCCACTACAACCATGATAAATTTACTAGCGATACCTACCCCAGACCAGTACTTTCTGTCGTGCGAGCCACAATATTCATCGCTGTGGCTCACTAAACCTCGTCGGTGCATCCCCGACAGAGACAATAGCTGAATACCACAGTATTGGGCCAGAAACATTAACCGGGGTTCTTCGCAATAGTTAGTAGTCCACTTGCTGAATGCCTACATAGACAGCCAGCTCGAGAAGAGGTCTCGAACAGTACAAGAATTATTTCGGCGTTGTGAAGGCCCGGTGACAGGTATTGCTAGCCAGCATCCCAATTGTATCACTCGGCTGCTCTACAGCATGTTGTCATTCATGAGCCAAAGTCATTCCCATCCGGACACAGTGGCACAATGCATTGAATCTCCAGTCCGGAGCAGTCCGTCGAGTTGTCATAGTCTGGGGCAGTCTGAGACGGATTCCGGAAACCCTGAGCATGGACGGTTTCCATGTATGGTTTAATTGGCGAAGGACCATACTGGTGGGACTTCGGCAGATCTTGAGGAGCCAGCGGAAAAGTGATGAGGAACGTCGTTCTGCTCCAAGAACCCAGCCGACGTTGAGTTGGGTCGTGTTGAGAGACATGGTGGGCTCGGATGCAAGTGTTCCGGTGGTCGAGTCGTGGGAATGCAATTTGTGGCTGGACCGAAACATGTGTTTCTTTGTTGAAGACTTTGGTGTTCGGTCAGGGATATCTTCGTATTCCGATTCCCCTTTTCCCTAAGTAACACGAGGGCTCTCCAGTAACCAGCCACGAAGCTTTACTATGTACCTGTTGAGAGCCAGTATACTGACCATAGGGCTCTGCTTCCATGTGTGCATTACTCGGGTTACCGCCAGCGCTCGCTCTCCTAGCACGA
The DNA here is from genome assembly GCA_003025255.1 of Cordyceps pruinosa. Classification (NCBI taxonomy): domain Eukaryota; kingdom Fungi; phylum Ascomycota; class Sordariomycetes; order Hypocreales; family Cordycipitaceae; genus Cordyceps; species Cordyceps pruinosa. The sequence continues at coordinate 10,021 of LUFD01001545.1, read as the reverse complement.
TTTTGCAAGAGCCGTATTGGCGCACCAGGTTTGTCTAGTGCCTGCGGGAAGGTCATTGGTCCCGGTGATGTGGTAAACGCCCCCTGGGGCTCACCAAGAACCGGGCTAGCGGTGCGACTAGGGTTGGTGAAACAGTTGGCGAATAGTAGTCGATTGCTTCGGTGCTGCTGCGCAGGCTGAGCGAATGCGCGCACGACGGAAATGATCGTGGAGATTTGGGGGCAGAAGTAAGATACTATCCCGGGGAGGAGGTTCCCTGCTAATCCGGCGAGCAATCGAGTATCTCGAGGCTAGCAATTGGCCATTAGGCCAGTCAACGGAGATTGTCGCAACACGCCATGGTGTGGTGGGCAAGACATCGCGTGTGACTGCCCAGGGCCTAGCGAAACACGTTGAAGGTGTCGCTACCACGCTGGAACACCAACCCGGTAACGGGTACCGCGGTTTGGTTCAAAGTTTTATACGGCAGGACATCGATGTCTAAGTCGAGGCCAGAGCTGTAAGATCAATTGCAGCGGAGCCTTTTTCAGTCCCGAGATTTTGTTTGCGGAGCCCTAAGGATGTGATGAAGATACTAGGCTGTTAGAGTTCCAGCCTCACCGTTCCTCAGAACGCCTAATTATAAGTAAGACACTGGCCCCAGAACAGCAGTGTGTTATTGAGGGGATGTGGACGCGATTGGATAGGAAATTCCAGCCAGACTCACCAATGCAACGATAACCCCCGTAAATTGCCGAGGCTGCCTGTTGGCCCCTTGGTCTCAGACGGTCAACCCATGGAGTTCAAGAAATTGTCCTGCTGGCAAGCAGCGGCGATCCGTTTCGTGGAATCGGAAGCGAGGATATGCCCTGTATCCGTATGTGCAGCGGGATGGAACCAAGCAAGTCCATGGGGAGCCGACGCCGATCAAGCAGCTAGGGATGCGAGCAACCATATACAATGCGTCGGTGCAGCAATAAGAAGGTAAGGAAGGAGCTTGCGATCTATTAGCATATGACGATGGATCAAGATCTTAAAACGTCTTTCACTCATCTTGCGTCTTTGTCTATTTCTCATGCTCACTTTGATGAGTTCTTGGTGGACTGGCAGCGGCGAATAGCTACTGGGCTCTTTCCCCCATCCCCCGCTAGTTTAGGACGAAGATGTCTCTGAGAATGTCACACAACCACTTTTTTCTGAAAAGCTGGATGTCTTGGCTCTATGTCTATTTTAATCCGATTAGCAGGATGGAGTGAGGGCAAGGTATGGCGCAAATTTGGCGACCTTCAGCCGGCTCATGGTCCCTGGACGCCAGGAGCCAGCCAGCCAGCTGGGCGTGAGAAGAAAGAAAAGCTGCTAGTGGTATGGTTTTGGTTGGCTGATGGCGGCCGAGAGACTTTGGGACTCCAGGCTCCCCAGGCTTGCTTGAATGAGGCTTGGTGGCAGCGCCACGGCCGTAGGGGAACTCGGCGGCGCGCGGTGTCATGACAACCCACCATTTTACCTCTCGCCTCGCACCGGTCCGCAGCGTCGCAGCGGGCTGGGGACAAATTGGAGAAGGATGTGCGCCACAGGACACTAAAAAGTTGGGAGAGGGAAGAGGACCTGCAGGAGCCTAAATCCCGGCTGCTCGTGCTGGTCATGCGTGCAAGGGCGCAAGCAGAGGCGGATAGAGGCGTGATGGGAGGCATGAAAACAAGAGACGGCGGGGGTTGGTAGGGTCATGCATATGGGTGGATTCGGAAGCAGATTGGTCTGGAGAGAATGACGCTGATCCGCGAGATATGTGATGGGGTGGCATACGTGGTGCAGGGAGGTGCAGGATTTGCGAGGTAGGGTGGCAGGTTTACCAAGGGAGCAGCGAATTCTGCCGGGAGGTGATGGCGACGATGTGTGTGGTGCTGATGATGATAACGATGATAATGATGGTGATGGTGATGGCGCTGATGATGGCGTTGATGATGATGGCGATGGTGGTGATGACGGTGGTGATGATGCTGGTCGTGATGATTGGGTGGTGTGGTGAGTGTGGTGATGAACAGGTTGGGTACAGAGATTGCTTGTGATAACTACATATCACTAGTACCTACCAGGAAAGTTCCCGACGCGTTGCCAGCTATGGGTATATGCTGCAGCAGCAGGTACCATGAGGTAAGGGAGTAGCATCCACACCCTGATACCAGCCGCGGTTTCATTTACGGAGAGCAACTGCTGACGGCTAACATATCTGATTCACCCAGTCGGCAGCTCAGGATGATAGAATATTACAGGCTAGCTAGCTAGTTAATTGATTGATTGCTTGGGGAGAGTCGTAAGTTGGCCGAAGGACCAAAGTCACCGCACTGGTAGCCAGTACAATGCGCGCAGGTGGACACTGTATCGGAATGTGTGGCGGAAAAGGGACAGCACCAGAGA
>LUFD01001527.1:7010-18214 GCA_003025255.1 Cordyceps pruinosa | reverse complement strand
CTGGGACCTGCGGGGCGCCGGCGCCGGCGCGCAGGCCGCCGCGGACAGCGGCCTCGTCAAGGAGTGGAGGGGCCACCGCGGCGACGGCGAAGGCGGCGGCGTGCTGGGCTTCGTGCAGGGCGAGACGGGCGAGAGGGTCGTCACGGCGGGCGACGACGGCGTTGCCCTGGTCTTTGAGGCGTAGAGACGAAGGGGATGGATGGGTATATATAAATGAAAAAACGGGGAGAGGATCTACAACAAATGGCAGCTTTCAGCTTGGCGGTTTTATGTTTTAAGGGTTTAGATGTGAAGGGAAATTCACACAACATGCATGAATGAATAGAAATGTAATTCAAACCAAATATTGAGTATCCGTCGTGTTATACATGGGACACTAGATGGGGCGTTGCGCAGACATGTCACATCACGAAAGCATAGCAGGGACAACAAATCGGGGTCCAGGACCCTTTAACAGAATATGCATTCTATCGCGCATCCGGCTCCCTGTCAAAAGGGAGCCCAAATCGCCACGCCAAGATCCTGGCAGTCTGTCGCCGCCATCAATCCAGGTTGGAAGCCTCGCCGTCGTTGCCGAACGGACGTGGTCTGCCGTTTTGACCGTAGTCCACGCGCACCCGGGGGTATCTAAAAGGAAGTCATAAACTCATTAGTAGAAGGCAATAGCGCCTTTGGTTTCGTCAAAAGAATCCAAAAAGAAAAACAAATGTCAATTGTGGTTTCTCTCTTTGCCGTGTGTCGGTTTCTTGTTCCCATTTGCTTCCCCCCATGTTTGTTGTTGAATCAGTGCACCACGACGTAGTGGGAGCGAAAAAAAACCGTCCAAGTACGCCAGCCGTAAAATGTTGAATGTCGAGAGGGATCGTGTCGGTCGCCCGCGAGACGCCCAGTCCTCTTGATTGTTTCCCCAAGCAGATGAAAAAAGATACAACTTTTTTGCCAATTGCCAAGTGAGATGTGTATATTGGGTCTCGCTTAACAAACAAAAAAGTTTGAAAGATAAAACAGAAAAACAAAACCAAGCGCGCAGAAAACGAAATCAAATTCCGACGGTGTATTTTTCCCAGTTCATAAACCTTGTTGAAGAGTTTCGAAAGTGATGTTAAAAGTGCAATCCGAGACGCGTGCAGGTAGGTTGAAAAGACAAAAAAAAGCACAGTGCATGGAGGGGAAACGCAAGTACACTGGCAGTTCGCCTACCAGGCACTCGTTTCCCCTCCATGCCAAATTGCGATGCTAGGGCAGAGGATGTTGCCTTCTTACGCAAGCAGCATCCTCTGCCCAATGTCAACCATGTTAGACTGGTATACTTCGTGAACACAGATGTGTCTTGGAGTCATGTCCGATGCGGGTTAGGCGAGCATGTGTCTTTATTCAGCATGCCGCTTTGATTCCCTATGGCATAGTTCGGAACTTTTATATTATTCAAATGCAGAAAAATCGCAAAGCTTAGTTGGTGCCTGTAGTGTCCTCGACAGGAGGGCAAGTGCAGAACAGGTTGGTGTCACCGTACTCTGTCAATTGGTTAGCGATGTGTCTGAATATGGCTCGAGGGATTTGCACGTACTGTCGTCAACACGAGTAACTGTGGGCCAGAACTTCTTCTCAGTGAGGTAAGGGAGAGGGTAGGCAGCCTTCTCGCGGCTGTAGGGCCGCTCCCACTTGCCGTTATCGCCAAGAAGCAGATCGATCTGGGTGTGGGGAGAGTTCTTAAGGACGTTGCCTTCGCGAGGCTGCTTGCCCTCCTCGACCTCACGAATCTCCTGGCGGATGCTGATGAGAGCATCGATGAAGCGGTCCAGCTCCTGCTTGCTTTCGGACTCGGTAGGCTCAATCATAAGTGTGTTGGGCACAGGCCAGCTCATGGTAGGAGCATGGAATCCGTAGTCCTGAAGACGCTTAGCAATGTCGATGGCCTCGACACCAGCAGTCTTGGAGAAGCCGCGGGCATCAATGATGAATTCATGAGCGCAGCGGCCGTTCTCGTTGGTGTAGAGGATCGGGTAGTGCTCCTTGAGGCGAGCGAGGATGTAGTTGGCGTTCAGAAGGGCGAGGGAAGTAGCCTTGCGAAGACCGGCATCACCCATGGTGGAGATGTAGGCCCAGCTAATGGGTACAATGCTGGCGCTACCGAAGCTGGCGCTGGAGACGGGCGTCTGGTTGTTCTGGTGAGGCAGGTAAGGCTCAAGAATGTCCTTGACACAGATGGGGCCGATACCAGGGCCACCGCCACCGTGGGGAATGCAGAAGGTCTTGTGGAGGTTGAGGTGGCAGACATCAGCACCAAGGGCACCTGGGGAAGTGAGACCAATCTGGGCGTTCATGTTGGCACCGTCCATGTAGACGAGGCCACCATGCTCGTGAACAATCTCGCAAGCTTTGCGAACCTCGGGCTCGAAGACACCATAGGTGGAGGGGTAGGTAATCATAATGGCAGCAAGCTCCTTTTCGTGCTTCTTGGCCTTGGCCTGGAGATCGGCAATGTCGAGGTTACCAGTGGCAGTGTCACACTTGATAGGAACCACACGCAGGCCAGCCATGGCAGCGGACGCAGGGTTGGTGCCGTGAGCGGAGGTGGGAATCAGGCAGATATCGCGCTTGCCACCGTTGTGCTCCTCGTGGTATTTGGCAATGGCGCGGAGACCAGCAAATTCACCCTGGGCACCAGAGTTGGGCTGCAGAGAAGTAGCGTCCATGCCAGTGAGAGCTGCAAGCTGGGCAGAGGTGGCTGCAAAGAGCTTCTGGTAGCCCTTGACACCAGACATGGGAGCGTGAGGGTGGATGTTGGAGGAGGACTCGGTGCCAATCAGCTCCATCTGGGTTGTGCCGTTGAGCTTCATGGTGCAGGAACCCAGAGGGATCATGGAGTGAACCAGGGAGAGATCCTTAGACTGGAGGTGGTGCATGTAGCGGAGCATCTCAGTCTCGGAGTGGTGGGAGTTGAAGACGGGGTGAGTCAGGAACTTGGACTGCCGGCGGACAGAGTCGGGGAGGCTTTGGATGATCTCGTCCGAGGAGACCTGGTAGCCCTCGGTCCAGTACTTGTTGGCCACGTCGACGTAGGCGTTGGTGTGGTTCTTGGAGGAGACGTCACGGAAAGACTGGACAATGCGGACGTAGTTCTTGAGGGTAAAGGTGGTGGGGACGGCGAGGACAATCTCGTTGGAGGACCAAGACTTGCCGCTGCTGATGCTGCGGTCGTTAAGCTCACGGCGAAGAGCGCGGCAGACGATGGGGTCCTTGAAGGAGATGGTGACAGTGTCGGAGAGAACACGGCCCTCGGGGTCGACAGAGGAGGTGATGACGTTGAGGCCATAATGCTGAGCCGCGGCCTGGATCATGCGAGCGTGGCGGAGGTTGGTGACGGCCATCTCGCGGAGCTGGCCAGGACCGTGGTAGATGGCGTACATGGCAGACATGTTGGCGAGCAGAGCTTGAGCAGTGCAGACGTTGGAGGTGGCCTTTTCACGGCGAATGTGCTGTTCGCGGGTCTGGAGAGCGAGACGCAGAGCACGGCGGCCGTTGCGGTCCTTGGAAACGCCAATAATACGGCCGGGAAGACGACGCTTGCTCGACTCCTGAGCGGCCATGAAAGCGGCATGAGGGCCACCGAATCCGAGAGGAACACCCCAGCGCTGGGAATTACCGAAAGCAACATCGGCGCCCCATTCGCCGGGAGGTGCGAGGAGAGTCAGGGAAGACAGGTCGGTGGCGGCAGAGAGAAGGGTGCCTTGAGCGTGGGCAAGATCGGCGAGCTCGCGGTAGTTCTGAACACCACCGTTTGTGTCGGGGTACTGAACCATGACGCCGACGAGGTCGTCGCCGAGAGCCTTGATCTTGTCGTGAGCATCGTGGGCAGAGAGATCCATGACTTGGAGCTTGATTCCGAAGCCCTCGGCGCGGCCGTGCATGACACGAACGGTGGCGTCGTGGAGAAGATCAGAGACAACGTAGGTCTTGTTGGGGCGCTTGGCGCGGGCAGTGGGAAGAGAGTTCCAAGACATGGTCATGGCCTCGGCAGCGGCGGTACCCTCGTCAAGGAGGGAGGCGTTGGCGACGGGAAGGCCGGTGAGGTCAGAGACCATGGTCTGGAAGTTTAGGAGAGACTCCAGGCGACCTTGTGAGATTTCGGCCTGGTAAGGAGTGTAGCTGGTGTACCAGGCGGGGTTCTCGAGCAGGTTGCGCTTGATGACGGTGGGAATCTCGACAGGGTAGTAACCGCCGCCGTTCATCCATGTCTTGACCTCATTCTGGGCGCTCATGTTCTTGAAGACGGCGGCGACACCAGATTCGCTCAGCTTCTTGGGCTGAATAGTCTTCTTGGGGGGGAGGAGAATATCCTTGGGGATGACCTGGGAGATGAAGGCGTCGAGAGAATCAGCGCCGACAGTCTTGAGCATGGCGTCGACGTCGGAGTCGCGCGGACCAATGTGGCGGGCGACAAAGTCCATCCAGGGCTGGGGGTTCTCGGCCTGGGCATCCTTCATCTGGAGGTACGCCGGTTCGCGCTGGAGGGATTCCAGAGCGGCATGGGATCTCCTGTGACCATCAATCTCGGTCTGAGGAGTCTGTGAGAGCTGGCGAGGGGTGGTGGCGGAGGCGACGCCGCGACGGGCGACGAGAGGCACCGACCTGGTGGCGAGAGAGACGGAGTGCTTGAGGGAGGCACCCCGGACGATGGCGAGTCGGGAAGCCATTGTAGTGAAGCCAGGAGAGCAATTGATGCTTCAATTGGCAAATGTTGCGTGTCGGAGAAGGGAGGAGGGGGAGGGGAAGAGAGCGGGCGCGTTTGGTGGTGGCGGGCCAGACGATAAGGACTTTTTTTTAGCCGAGCACAACCGAGCCAGGGAGCAAACGAGGCTCTGTCGATGGCGTGCGTCACCAAAGAGGGCGGCCCAGAGCAGAGGAGAAAAATGAGGCGGTGGTGATGCGAGGGACAGGATGCTAGAAAAGAATTGATGGAGGAAGAGAGGGAAAGGGTTGTGCAGGGAATAGAAGAGGTGAGTGTAGGACACAGGGTGGTTGGCTGGCAGGCTAGTGAGGTGTTGTGATGCATGTACATATCTATTACCCAACGAGATTGACACAGGTACCGCGGGAGTCTCAGGACCAGGCAATAAATGAGTCAAATGGCCCGAAAATACCCACCAGCGCGTTGTAGAGGGACGAGACAGAGGGGTTACATGGAGACGTGGGCAGAGGGCCGAATACATGGAGGGTACATGTCGAGCAATGTACAAACTCTACTGGGTACCTCCTACTCTACCAGATACTACTAGGTAGATAATGATAAGAGCAATGGAAAACAGGCTTGCATGGAAGCAGAGAAGAAGCTGTAGCCGGTAGGGCGGACCATGTCGGATGCGACCGTGCCGATGCTGAGCGAGTCGGCGGGTTCCAGCAGCGGCGGGAAGTGGACGTGGAAGAGCGGCGAGAGTCAGTACCTCCAAGTACCTGAGGCTCTTAGCGGAGGCACCATTAGAGTTGGTCAACGATTCCCCACAACTCCCACATCTAGCGCTGTTTGGTGTCGGTCGTGGAGGCGACAGGTGTTGTCGTGTGTCAGGGAATGAAAATCCAGAAAAAATAGAAGAGGCAGAAAATTCAGAAAAGAAAAGAGACAGGATAGACGTCCAGACATGGTCCATACCTCTACTCTGCCGGCAGTCCTTGTTGGCCGAGGAGCAGCCTCACCTAACCCCGCTGCAACGGGCGACGCACTGCAACCCTCCCGCAGCGCTATCAGCACCTTACATGCGCTGGCTGCTGGCCCCCTGCTGTCTCCCTGCCATACCTGGTATCCCTGCGGTGCTGTTCCCTCTGCAGCCACCTGGCTCTAGCGCGGCAACAGCAGAAAATCAGTGGGAAAAAAACACACAAAATACCGCCACGCCCTCTGTACTCTCCACGTACCACTGCCGCGCTCCGTCTCCCACCGCCCCCATCTGCGCCCCCAAATCCGACATCGCCTGCCTTTTACGTAACTCGTCCACTGCATCATCCCGCCCAGTGTTCCATTCATTTTTTTTTAATCAATTCCCGTTTGTCTCTTCCCTCCATCAACCCATCCGCTACCGCCGCAAAAATGTTTGGAGGATGTGAGTGTGACCCCCCCACCAACCCAGCCAGGCTATTTTTATTCTTCCATGCTGTCAAAGCATTGTGTAATGGATGAAGCCGCTGACCTTTGGTGATGCCCAGTCGCACCGCCCCAGCAGTCCGCCGAGGAGATTCGCGCCCTCGAGACCGAAGCTACCTTTACCGTCCAGCAGGTCGCCGCCACCGCCCTGATGCTCTACCTCTGTATGTGAAGCTCTGCCTTTTCTGCCCTCGTCCTCGCCGTCATCGCTGGCTGACCGCTGATATAGCTCCCTTTGCCATTGACATGGTGAGCCGCATCTTCTAAATCGTCGCGCTCCCGAGAACGCGGCCCGCGCGCAACCTCGCGACCTCGACCTCGGCGGTTCCCGACGGCGGCAAAATAAACAAAGAAAAATCCATCGACGAAACCGTTCCACGACTCAATCATTCATCAACTTTGCGATATCGAAACTCATGTCGCTGTAATTTTATACCCATCGACGCCATCGACGTCGGCCTCTGCAAAAACTTCATCAGGGGCACGCATCCATCTGTACCATAAACGAGGTGGCGAGGGGGCCAAAACTTTCCATGTAACCGGGCATAGACAAAAATACCACGAATCTGTATAATTACTGCTCCAAATTCTCGCCGATCCCAACACAGATCATGCCAGTCGCGATTGTACACGTGCATTCCGGCCCCTCCCACAGCGGCCGATGCGGCGTCGTCCAGCAGCCATCAGGCACGACCCCGTCACCGCTCATTTGCCAGACAATAATCCCCGAACTTGGCCGCCGACTTGGGATGGTAATTTCAAATCCATAAATCCATCTATTCGCGCCGTGATATCCAAATGATCCCTTGGACTAGCGCAAAGGAGCAGGCAGAGCACGAGATCCACAGGGTTGAGTATCTGAACGCGAGTGCTACAGACGCCAGTGAAGCTGGTTTAACTATTGCAAGTCCTGCTCTAGGCTCGTCTTTTCTCCCGGTGCGATTGGTCTTGACCTTGCAGGTGAATTGTTTGCTTCTCTACGACAGTGCAGCGTCACATACCGCAGATGACAGGCCATGACTCCAAATGAATCATGCTGAGCCACCATCACGAACCGCACAATCAAGAGGCCGCAATCCAATTCAATTCTGTACAGTATCTATCCCATTTTCTCAATACCTAATGACCCGGCGAAAATTAACAAAAAATGAACCCTTGAGACGCCCAATCCCGTACTCGCCGCGTTCCTTACTAGCAGCATAACAAGACGCCCACTTCTCTGCCTCCTGTCTCTCTTCTATTCCTCTTTCTCTCCCTCAGCCAGTCTCTCTATCTCGTTCGCACATTCGAGCTGCGGCTCTTCTCCCACTCTGCGTAGTCCGCGCTCAACGACTCGACCTCCATCTTCAAATGGTTCAGCTGCTTCTCGTAGTCTTGCATAATCTACACACCACACGTTAGCAAACCAGACAATCAAAACAAAAGTGCAAAAAAGGGGAAAGAGACCCAACGCACCCTCTTCGCCTTGGTCTGCGTCTCCTCGTCCAGCTCGCCGCCCTCCGCCGCCGGCTTGCCCATCTCCTTGCCCAGGCGGTCCGCGTAGCCGCGCAGCACGATCAGGCGGCTCCAGAGCTCCTCCTCGCGCGCGCCGACGGCCGGGTCCTGGACCTCGCGCTCGAGCCGCTGCAGGCGGCGGCCGAGGTCGTCCTCGTCGCCGCTGAGCGCGTAGCCGCGGTTGCGCAGCACCTGCACGCGCGCCGCCAGCGCCAGGCTCCGCGCGTGCAGCGCCGCCTGCCGCCGCCGCGCCGCCAGCGCCCGCACCTCCGTCTCCAGCTCGTGCCGCTGCAGCAGCGCGTCCAGGCTGCCGTTGACCTGGTGCAGCCGCGCCGTGAACTCGCCCGCCGCCCGCCGCTGCGTCTTGAGCCGGTCCGCCACCCCCGCGTACCCGGCGCACAGCACCGGCATGAACTCGGGCCCCGGCTTGCTCTGCAGCGCCTCCTCCCACTCCCGCGGGTCCTCGTGCGCCTGCGGCTTGTAGAACGGGATGTGCGACTCGTCCACCTTGTTGTAGAAGTAGTGCTTGAACACGCAGCTCGGGTTCGCCGGATCCCACTTCTCCGTCACGAGCTTCATCTGTTCGAGGATCGGTTTCTGATCTGCAAGGTCATGTTGTTAGCGCGGTTCTGCCACTTCGTTCGCGTCTCCAAAAGACAGGCTGTCTGCAGCCCCGGTAGGTTATGCGGCCCACGTACGGGGAGTCTCCTTGCCCGGCTGCCACAGCGAACTGGATAGTTGAGCTTGTGATTGCGACAGCGTCGGCATCTGCTGCGTCTGCTGCGGCGGCGACATCGTGCTATTGCCGAGCCCGGTTCGCTGCTGGGTGCCTCCTAGCGTTTGGCCAAAGGGATTGCTGGTTTGCTGTGCCGTCGCCGTCGGCGGAGTCTGCTGCTGGCCCCAGAGGCTGCCGGTCTTGGGCTGCCCAAAGAGCGACATTCTGAATGTGTTGTATGGAGGATGTAGCCTCGGGTTGCCGAATATCGATTGTTGATTCGCGATTCGGGTGCAGGATCGCGCCGACGAAGCTTCAATGAAGAAACAGGCTCCTCTGGGGGGCTATCAGCGGCAGGAAAAAGAACAACACACGGATCTGTGCAACAACGCGCATCCACCAGAGAATGTAGTCGGCAGCCCAGGCAATGGCTCAGAAACGCAACGACGCCGGTTTTTCCCTTTGTATGGTTGGTGTTGAACTCGCCGTATTGTTCAAGACTTCTTGCTCTGGCACTCAAGAGCAAGAGGTAGCGCGTCAGAGCACCAAAACGTGAGCTTCTGCCGGCTCTCTCACCCAACTGCCTTTTTTTCGCGCTAAGCCCTCGCCAGCCAATCAGAGCCAGCCAATTCTGACCTCCATCAACCCGCCATCCTGTCCGTCCTGCCGCCATTGCCTCGCATCACCGAAGGCCTTTACTTTTCTTCCCGCCCCAAACCCTCCGTCAATTGCTGGACATCTGCAGGAAACCCGGACACGATGTCGACTCGCAGGCCCCAGTACGTGCTCCCGCTGTGCCCATTGGGCCTGTGCGCCTCGCAATTGATGCGCCCGCGCTCTGGCTCCTAAACTCCCCGAGTTCGAAAGCGAGGGGGAAAAAACGACACGATGGCTGACCCTGTCGATCCAGATTCAACCAGCAGGTCCTCATCGACGCGACCCCTCTCCCCGATGATGTCCCTGCCGTCAAGGAGATTGGCGCCAGCTCGGCCCCTCTCCTGTCGGCGTCCTTCTTCATCGGCGCCCGGTGCCGCGACTACAACGACGACTACATGCAGTGCAAGACCGAGAACCCCGGCCGCGGCGAGTTAGACTGCATGAATGAGGGCCGCCGCGTCACCCGCTGCGCCCAGAGCGTGTACGTCTGCGACATTCCGAGCCAGCTGGCACGGCGGTAGAGAGGCCAGCTTCAGAAACGCCCTCTACTGCTCTTGCCTGGCCAACATCCCCGCAAATGGCAACGACTAATGAAGCGAGGATAGCATCAAGGACATCAACACCCACTGCCTGGCCGAGTTCCGCAAGCACTGGGAATGTCTCGACGACCGCAACCACCAGCTGTGGCAGTGCCGCCCCGCGGAGTGGAAGCTCAACAAGTGTGTCTATGACAACTTGGTATGTTATCTGGCCGCATTGGCAGGCTACAAAGCCTTGCTAACATGGTGCTGTAGAAACTGGAGAAGAAGATTCCCGACCAGCCCTCCAACGTCGTCCCCGTCGAGCTCCGCTCCAAGCAAATCTTTGCCGACTTCCCCGTCGGACCTGGCGAGGGCAAGCCCTTCCTCGCCGGCCAGTCCAAGCAATAAATAATAAAATGCTATCCGTCTTTGTTGTTGTCTTGGGTTGGGATGTGAAACTATGTACATTTACTCGTTGGGTTGTCGAGATGAATCAAACAACATCCTTCATGATCAAGCGCGAAGGATTCGCCACTCTTGACTTGCTCGTCCGACCTGGGGGCTTTTCCTCATAAGCTGTCTTTCCAAGACTACTGCGCTCTTCTTTGCCTTGCCGTCTCTTTCCAGCGTGTCCGCATCTGTCCTTGAAAGCTCTGGAGATCGGAACCAAGTTAGAAGATACAGGGTAGCCACTGGTAGACTACGACCAGAACTTCATGCCCGCCCATTCGTGCAGTATGGGGTCCTGTTGTTTAAAGTACTCCCCAGCGACGTCATTGTATTGGTATCTCTTGTGTTGATCTCACAGTGTCTCGGACATATTCCTGATATTGGAGCTTGCAGTGTTGTCCGATTCGGCGCTCATCTTTATTAAGGAGAGAAGACGCCTCGTTTCACCAGGCACAGCCAAGTATGAGCTAGGAATATTACGGTTCACGACAAAAAAAAGGACGCGTATGCATCGAATGACGCGGAAGAGGCGAGCTCAGGCCATGCTCCAGCTAATATTAAGTCCTGTTATAGACCAAGGCAGATGACACCGTGGCTGCTTAGGCCGAGCTACCACCGTACTATCTATAAAAAAGCCACCATCGGCGGAAGTGCAAACCTCACGGTAATGTTGCACGGTATAGAGAAGCCATTAAATCCGAAAGTCACCATGTGTATCAGTGAGATTTTCAGCGCTGGATGTAACATCATTCGCATGAAGCTGTGCGTGCTGTCCGTGTCTGTTTGGTCTTTGAGAGGCGATATCTGACTGTTTCCGAAAACAAAGAGCAAAAATAAACAAAAGCAGGTGACACGCTGAAAACCTAGATAATAAAAGGACGCTTGAACAGCAAAAAAGAATCATCACTGCGTGATCTGGGAATCGAACCCAGGGCTCCCCGACGTTGCGGATGGCAACGGAGAATTTTACCACTAAACCAATCACGCCGGTCTTATCTGATGAACGGGGAGCTGGCTATATCGTCATTTACACACATTCGTTGAGAGCCAGGAATGTAAGCCACATCACTTTCGTAAACTACCTGGGAGGGAGAAGGGGCAGAGGAAGGAAAGGGAAATGATGTGCGGGTGCAAAGTTGCCATCGCTCCGGGCGGCTCTGTCCGCACAGAAGTAGTGACGATCAGGCGCAAGTAGTGGCATAGGAAGGTTTGAAGCGCCGTTTTGACG
>LUFD01001522.1:0-16708 GCA_003025255.1 Cordyceps pruinosa | reverse complement strand
CAGTCGTCGGGCGTCAGGCCGCCGCTTTCGCGTTCCTGTGTCGGCGGCGGCGGAAAGCCATCGCCGGAGGCGTGGCTCTTGCGTTCGAGCGCCTCGGCGGCGTCCTGGCGCACGCGCAGCGCGGCGGTGTTGTAGATGCTGACTACGCGGAGGGCGTGGGACAGGTCGAAGCCGGGCCGCTTCCAGATGGCGGGCGCGGTGAGCAACTGCGACGTGAGCACGCCCAGGTTGAGCGGGTTGGACAGGTGCGTGAGCAGGTGGACGGTGGTGCCGAGGATCTGCTCGGACTTGGCCTCGTCGTGGACATCCTGGTAGTGCTGCAGGAGCGTGTTGAGGAGCCGGTCGGCGGGCATGGTGACGCGGGTCGTGTGCGACGCAATGCCAGGCTTGTGGATGCCTCGATGGATTGTGTTTGTCGTTGACAGGTCTTTGGTGGTTTCGTTTTGAGATGTCCAAGTCCAAGCTGCCCCGGATTCGGTGTCCCGCGGCCTGGAGGTACGCGGGTGCCGAGGCTTGGTGGACCCACTGGCCGTGAGGTGCGCTAGCGGAGAGCTTCAGAAGCTTCCATCTTCTCAGACGTATTGCTTGCATCTAACCAACACTTTCTGTCATCCTCACCAGGAGAGACGCGATGCTGCGTCATCATCCTTGACGCATCAACTATGACTTGAAGAAAGATTGCCGCCCAAGACCCGCCTATTTCTCCGACCCCGTTGCGGCCGTCGACGCTCGCTCCCGCACCACCATGTCGGGCCGACCCCCAGCCAACTACCGGACGCCGCCGTTCCCTTCGCTCAACGTGCAGACGCTCTCGGACGAGACGAGCAACAAGATCTATACGCTCTACTACATCCGCGACATATGGCGCTTCACCGTCGTGTGGACCGTCATCGTCTACGCCGTCTTCCACATGGGCGCGGTGCTGGTGGCGCTCATGACGCACGGCTTCAAGCGGCGGTCGTGGAAGCTCCTGTGGCTCGCGCCGTTTGTGTACCTGAGCGTGGCCGGCGTGGAGGCGGTGCTGTCGGGGAGCATCGTTGGGTTAATGTGCGTGCGGATGAGTTGGGATGGCATGGCGAAGCGTTCCGCTAACTTGGCAAATAGAGTCGGGGCCGTGTACCAGTCGGGCCACTACGAGATGAATACGTGGATTCCGTGCATATGGGGGTTCATCTGCCTGTTTATTCTCCTGATTTCTTCGTTTACGATACAGGGCGCTCTGTAGAAGCGCCCCTGCATTGGCGGTGTGTTGCTGGGAGTCGATACTCGCTCAGAAACGACCGCCGACGATACGATTGACGTTGGTGGGCACGAGAGACAAACTCGATTTTGCTTGGAGGATATGCCAGGATAAGTTTGGCCGGCAGTTATGCTTCAGCCCGTCCAGAGACTATGATGCTGCCAACACGGCCAGGGTGGACATAGCAGGCCAAGAGTGAGGCAGCGGGCCAAGGCTACTTAGTACTACATGCCAAGGCAGAAGCTGATGGCTCTCTGGTAGTTGGCAGTCTATACATACGTAGATGCCAGGTGCAGCATTCCTTTATCTTTAATTTTAAAACGGCTGCTTTGGTCATCATCTATGGACGTCCATGGTCATGGAGTGCTTTGGTACCTATGGTACCTGGTAAATAGGAGGGGATAGGTACTTCAAGACACAAGTGGCCCAAAGATAGATCGGCGGCCGAGCCCTGGTCTGAATCATCGTAGACATAGCCCTCTCCCCAGCTATCATCTGTTCGCTGGTATCTTGCTTCGTACTATGCACCCCCTGACAGGCAGTGTCCACAGGGACATAGTTTGGACATGGTGTCGGGCCATGTTCACAGACCTTATTACCGGTAAGACGGAGTATTCTTCGCCGACAGGCACCAGGGTCTCGCTTTCTGCCTTTCTTCTTGTTCCCCGTTATCTTGACACCTGTTGCCGAGCTTGACTGCGTGTCAAGCACCACCGCTCGCCTTGCCAAGGCCTTTGTGGCTGGGTTGCTAATGACGCGTGTGGGCGCCGAAGCCTGCAACTCCATAGACAACAGGGGTACTGCGAGCCCGCGTGCCGAGTCTTCCTCTCCTCTCGTATGCACGCTCCCTGTAAGAAACTCTTGGGGCGCGAATTCATGACCGGAAAAGGGTCGAGGGCCACTGGCAACAGAGAATTGGGGTGAGGATTAGAATGGCGTTATTTTTATTCGCTTGCCATTTTTCTATGATGAATAATTGTTGATTTTTCATACTTGCAACATATCGGAGCCTAGCCATTAGTACCTACAGTGGCTTGACAAAAGTTCCGTACGGTTCACGATACAAAATGCCTTGACAAACTATGTACGGGAATTTATGTCTCCCCACTGTAGTCATAAGCCCCCGCTTTGCCTCGACGAGGCTTGTTCATGTATTTGCTCGTTGCCTCATTCCTCTACGCCCGCATCAATACGTTGAATTCTCACCTAACTAATATAGGCCTGAGCTTTACTTGTCTTTGGCGTCGGTAAATGAGGAGAGATAAGGAAGTGTATTGAGTTACGTGTAGAGAGGGGTATCTCGCAGGTCGAGTGGACGAGTCTTCAGAGAACATGCCGTCTCGAGGTATTCAGCATGACTTCTCCCTGTACTTTCTCGACGGCACCTATTGCGTTTGATATAGCAAGCCGATAGAGAGTAGCATCCATGATTCAATAGGATACTGCTCACCGCGAGTTTGTAAAGCCCCCTTCATCTACCACGCTACTGTCGTTGGAATATAAGACTATGCACCTACACATCCCGCACCTCCAGGATAAATGAAGCGGTGACACTCCCCCGCCGCGCCCATTGCTATACCAAATCGCCAAAGGGTGATCAGCGAGCCAGTCCATTGTGTGCTGGTGCGGGTGCGCCTGCATACAAATCCGTGCCGATTGCCGTGTTTGCATGCGGATAGAGGCCGTTCTAGACGTCGTACACCCATCTTTAAGCGGGACGCAGCTGGAAACACCGCTGCCTGCGTCAGTCGTTCCCTTCCCTTGCAGGGGTGCGAGATTTCAGCGACTTGGGCTAGAATGCTCATGTTCTTTGCAACGCCACGAGATGTATCCCATCGTGTACGCTCCATTGCCACGACCCATTACCAGTCACGTGGAATAGTAGCTATAAGAGGGCGGGAATTTACAAATAGCCGCTGGGAAAAGACATTCCTTCTTCAGTGGTCAACAAATCTATTACTCCGATCTATCTGCTTTCCGCGGGCTACACCACCGCGAACTTGTTATCAACTCCCCTTCCAACGTCTACGAGCCGCGCTCTCTTCGACATCCCCTACATGGTCCAGTTTATTACAGCTCCTGTGCATCTACACATCGATCTCGGGCGCTGCCTACCAGAATTCAATTTGACAATATTGCCCGACAACTTCACCGCCAATGACGCGCTTGAGCAGCGCCATCACCGTGGCCGCCCTTATTTTACGTGCCGCCAATGCTCACTATGCCAACATGGCTGTGGATGGTGTCAGCTGCTATATCTATGACGGGATTGCTGGGACGCCTGATGGCCATATGATTGTGCGGAACAGCAACGGAACCTGGTACGACCACAATGATCCGGCAAAGCATGGTGCCATCACCGTGGTGCATAGCCAGGCCGACTACGAGGCACTTCCAACCAAGCAGAAGATTGGCATTGTCTGTGCCCCCGATGACGTGGACAGCACGGAGATTGGTATCCCCTATGTCGAAATGGTTCCCACGGATGCTGAGTTCTATGGCGCGGAACAGACAGTGTACACACGCAGTCTGCGGAAGCGCTTTGAGATTCAGTGCGTGCTGAAATTCTGCCGAGGAGCAAACTAGGCACGACATCACTTGGACGAACATGGCATCCCTACTTTTTTGAGGATCGGAAGGGGTAGAGGGGAGGTGTAGATGAGCGTTGTGGTAGAGTGATGGCTACCGGGTCTATAACACTGTGGCTGTGGTGTGGCCATGATGTGGGAAGCTCTGGCTTCATACTTGCCTTGTATTTTTGGGGGGTCTAGGAGCTATCAACTATCTTCTACCCATTTTTGTATTCATGAAACTATTGACAATATTGTTGTTTTCGAGAATGAACGTCAGGACTTGTGGTAGAGTGCATGCGGCGACAAGATGAGCACATTGGAACTTGAGGATGGAGATACGTGGTAGGCGCTTAGAGGCCAGCCAACCAAAGCCACGAGAGTCCTGACGACTCAGAATGGCACGCCAAGCGCACAATTCATGGGCTCCAGCAAATATCTTAACCCACTGAGAGCGACGTGGGTGGACATCGAGATGATCACGTACTGAGCTGAGGCCTTTATTGCAGGCGCTTCGAAGGCACCTCTTATCCTCTTGTCCACCTCCCTCAGGGTACGTACCTAGAGCCAACCAAGTAGTGATTAGGTGCAAATACATGGACGAGTACGTTCGTTTCCATCTGGGAAACTACCTTGTCACAGCTGTTGGTGAAGTTGCTCCATCAGCCCGTTGTTCAATTGGTGCATACCTAGTAGAACCAACCCAGACTGAGAAGCCGAGAAACAACAGCGGGGTTGCCTGGGACTATACACATTATTAACGGAATACCTTACAATAGGAAAAAAAACACCAAACGAACTTCTTAGCCGCCACAATTCCCGGCGTTCCTATTGTTCTTGGCCCGTCTGAGCCTGGCGCCCGGCACCAGGCGTAGCACCGCCCCACAAAGTCCGCCATCGCCAACCGCCAAACGCACTTGATTGATTGTCTTTTGAGCCCGTCACCAACAGCTTCCCGCAGCCTAGCCGTCGTCTCCTCGTCCTTCCGGTGCCTCCCTCAGCCTCTCCCGCCGAAATCAATACCAAGACGAGATGAGCCGATAGACGAAAATACAAAACCCGCCCTCCCCTCCTCCTCCTCCTTATCTCCCCCACGTTCCTTGTCCAACCATGGCCAGCTTCCAACCGCAGCCGCCGCACCGCCGCCGCTTCTCCTTCTCCTCGCCCACCATGCCGCAGCCCACGCCCTCTCCGTCGCCTCCTCCTCCCGCGTCCGCGGTGATGGCCGCCCGCGAGCTGTTCCCCGGCCAGCCGCGCTCGCTCTCCGGCGTCGCCCTGCGCGCCTTCTGCCTGGGCCTAGCCGCCGCCTCGTCGCTCCTCCTCGCCGTCGCCGCCGCCCTCCTCGCGCCGCCCCCGTCCTCCGCCGCCTCGTCCCTGCCGGGCGGCCTCTGGCGCGCGCCGCTCTTCGTGCTCGCGCTCGCCGTCTTCCACTTCCTCGAGTTCTGGGCCACCGCCCGCCGCAACACGCTCGCCGCCACCACCGACAGCTTCCTCCTGACCGCCAACTGGCCCGGCTACGCCATCGCGCACGCCGCCGCGCTCCTCGAGTGCCTCGTCGTCGCCGTCTTCTTCCCGGGGCGTCGCTGGGGCGTGGCTGTCGCCGGTGTGGCCGCCGGCGACGCGTGCTTCGCGCTGGGGCTCGTGCTCGTCCTGGTCGGCCAGGCGGTGCGCTCCGCGGCCATGCTGCGCGCCGGCGCCAGCTTCAACCACCAGATCCAGGACCGCAGGGCCGCGTCGCACGTCCTCGTCACCACCGGCGTCTACGCCTGGATGCGCCACCCCAGCTACTTTGGCTTCTTCTACTGGGGGCTCGGCACCCAGCTGCTGCTCGGCAACGTCGTCTGTTTCGTCGCCTACGCCGTCGCGCTCTGGGTCTTCTTCAGCCGCCGCGTCCACGTCGAGGAGGCCAAACTGGTCGAGTTCTTTGCTGACGACTACGTGCAATACCGGAAGCGCGTGCGGACGTGGATGCCCTTCATCTAGCCGGGGGCAGCGGTCGGGGCGTGGACAGGCCACAAACAGGATAACAATGTACCATGTATGATGATGAGAGTAAAACAGGACAAACATAGGCTGGAATTGAAATTTACTGTACTCTGGCTAAAGAAAGAGCGCGCTTCCGTAACATGGGCGGAAATGAACATGGCAGAATCACATTATCCCAGGAGGGTGGCGTGCGTACATCAACTACTTGGTCCCTGCCGGCATCGGCTGCCGGCTGACGCTCCCATACTTGGCCTGCCAGGCGTAAAAGTACATGAGCGCGGCAAACGGCTGGCCGAAAATGGTAAACGAGACCCAGAAGATGGCGTTGCCCAGCACCTTGCCGCCGTTGCCCATCTTCATCTTCTCCAGCGGCGCCGTCAGCGCAATCAGCGGCAGCTGCAGGAACATGCCGAGGAACGCCACGCCGATGATGTTGTGCGTGGGGACGCCGACCATTACCTCGTGCAGTACGGCCGAGACGAAGAAGACGGCGAAGCTGGCCGTCGACGGCTTCCAGCCGCGGCCGAGCAGCGGCATGTACACGTGGCGCTTAAAGTACGTGTACACGGGGCGGTTCCACGTGCGCCAGTACGACCCCAGGCTCTCGCTATTCCACCAGTCGTCGTAGAAGAAGCGGTCGCCGAAGCGCGTCACCTCGGCCAGCGCGTTGAGGAACGACTGGAAGATGGCGAAGAAACCCGCCAGCCAGATGACGAGCGAGATGGTCGACAGCTTGAGCAGCCGCTCGAGGATCGAGAAGAAGTCGAGCGACGCAATCTTGTCGAGCGAGTTGCGCAGCACCGGCGCCGCGTACTGCGCGCTCGCGAACCAGATGAAGACGGACAGGCAGAAGACCTCGCCGAGGCGCTTGGCCACGTACAGCCAGCGGATGCGCTCGGTGCGCGGGTACACGGGCTGGTAGACAAGCGTGGGCGCCCACCAAAAGTACGTCATGTTGCAGACAGTGATGTTGTCCGGGTACGGGCAGGCCTTGTAGAGCTCGGGGAGCGACGACTCGCCCTGCGCGGGGTGCAGGTAGGCGTGGCGCAGATCGCGGTTGGTAAAGGCGTACGAGGTGGTCTTGAGCCAGACGATGAGGGCGTGCGTCTCGGCCATGGTGCCCATGAACGGGTGGTGCACGTGGAAGTAGACGACGAAGGTGGTCAGGGCCAGCGCGAGGGTGATGTTGGCCATGTGCGTCCAGGCCACGACGATCCAGATGTTGTTGAACTTGCGCCGCTCGCGCTCCGACGGGTTGGTCGCGCCGCCCTCGACCGTCCGCCGCCGCGACCGGATCGCCTGCCGCGCGGCGGCGAGCTCGATCAGATACGCGATGAGCAGGTGGCACGGGATGAGACAGAAGAGGCCGAGCCCGACGAGGACATCGTGGCGGCGGAAGTCGTGGCACTTGAGGCAGATGAGGACGCCATACTACGAGAGAGGGGGAGAAGTTAGCGGATCGGGTGTTGTTACCAATTGGGTTGTTTTTAGCTCGGGATTTTTCTGTTCACGTTTGTCATTACCTTTTGGATATTTTCCATCATCAATCGCAAGTTGCCAACCACTGCCAGGGCGTTAGTGAGGGGCATGTCTCACGTCATACATGGGCGGCTCGTCACGGGGAGTTTGCAGCCACAACGCGAACGCAGCGAGGACTCGTACAAACTAAACGTACCGAGAACAATCACCATGAGATTGCGGAATCCCAGGAAGCTGGGCGACACGTTGGCGTCGTGGCTCAGGCACGACGGGCGGACGAGCGAGTGAGTGGCCTCAACATGGCGGTACTTGGGTGTCGGTCTGCGCGCGCGCGTCGCGGTCGTCGCCGCGGCCGGCCGCTCCTGCTCCTGTGGTTGCTGCTGCTTCTGCTTGGCGGCCTTGCTTGTCGATCGGCGCTTCTTGGACACGGCGGCCGGCGCCGGCGCTGTTGCGACACCGGTCGTTGTGGCGGCGTCGGACATGTCGGGGCGGTGGTGGTACGACGGATCAGGGGATGTAGAAAGAGGAGAGAAACAAGTGAGGAGGGGAAAGGGGGATTTAGATGAGTAGAGGGAAGGATGGAAAAGAGGGATGAGAAATTTCAAGGGAGAAGGCGAACAAGGAGCTGGTGGCGGGATGGCGGGATGGCGGCGCTAGCAAAAAGAAGAGTGCTGCAGCTAAGCTTCTTCTTGGTGCGAGAACGAAGCTTGGAAGTTATCGCTATCGTTCGTTATCCACTCCAGGCTTGGTATGGGCGAGGATGTAGACAGCGACAACGCCAGATTTTGTCTGGCGTCGACGATGGCTGGAGTTTATCCGCACGAGCGATTACTGTTTCTATTTCATTATTTTCCCTTTTTTTTTTGTCTCTCGTTGCCGACGGCTTCATCAACGTCATGAACTGGCCGCAAACACCCCTCACCAACCGCCCTGCCATCTACCTAGCAAGGGCCCCTCCGCCACACAACGCCGGCCCCAGCCACACCAAAGCCTGCGCCACGACCCGCTCCCCGGTCCCCGGTGAGGTTCTGGGCCCGCAGCTCCGAACTCACCGGGGACACATGTCAGACGGACTTGCGATGGTATTGTGAGGACGGCTCTATCAATCGGACGACGCGCGGTTTTCGATCCAGAACCTTTCGGCTCGGTCAAAAAATTGTTGGGGTCACTACTCTGCCGGCAACTTGGCCAGCGAATACACATACAGCGTCTTCCGCACCACTCCACTGCACAAGCACGTCTCCTGCAGCCTGCGTCCGCCACAATGGCACTCGACCTCGAATCAGGCACATGCCTTTCTGTTCCTTGCCTCTCTTTTTTTTCATCCCCATTCTGACTGCTTTTTTTAGTCCTTCGGCCGTTAGTGGCCCCCTCGCCCGGCGCCACACCTCGATCCGGCTCCTCTCCTCAAGCCCGTAAAAAGACTTCACCGATCCGTGTCCACCGAGAAAATTTTCCATCCCGAGGCACATGTCAAAACATGGCAGTGAGGCATCTGAACATCGCGCTCCGGAAAGCAGCGGCGTACCGGAAGCACCCGACTGGATCCAGGGCGGCCCTGCAGGGGAGACATCGGTTGACCGCCTTGTTGCCGTTAGGTCCTCGCATCGCGCGATAGAAAAACGGCACGGGTACGCCAGTGAACTGGTTTATATTAACGGCCTTGCTATAGCTCACTATTCTGTCCCCCGCCGCAACATCGAACCTCAAGTTGACCCTGCAGCTGCGCCGGACGGCCGTGGTCGACCAGTGGCCGACGTCGTATTGCAACACACACGCATAAACTAGCCTGCAGTCATTTTAACCCTGTGCATTGGCGCTCAATATCGGACGATTAGTTTGTGTAGCTCGGTGTGTTACCTGCTAACACAAATCTCCCCTGCAGGAAGGCATGCGCAGTTTGACAGCGTCCTCGTTGTGCCGTGAGGCAAGAGTCACTTCCCAAGTGACCTTCATCACCATCATACATACTACGCGCAATAGTCAACATGATGGTTTGTACACATGTATTATCATTAAAGCCTGTCCTGGGCGCATAGTCCCAGCAGACAACTCGTCACTATCCTAGGCGGTTTGACACCGCTACTTAGACAGAAAAGACAGACTTTTCCCTTTGCAGTTCCCTCGCGCAAAGCTATTTACAGCAGGGCAACGGCGGCAACAATGGCAGCGACAGCGCCGCCCGCGACACGGCCAGCACCAGCGGTGACGGGCTGGCTGCTGGTGGGGTTGGCACCCGCGCTGCTGGTGACGGAGGGCACGACACCGGTGCCGGTGGCCACGCCGCTGCTGGTAGGGACAGGCACGACAGCGCTGCCGGAGCCGGTAGGCACAGGCGCGGGGGAGGCCGTGGCCGTGGCCGTGGGGACGGGAACGGGGACGACGCCGCCGCCGCCGGGGTTGACGTCGGTGCCCGAGGGGAGCGGGTTGGACGATGCCGGCGCGGGCGAGGGCTCCTCCTCGCAGGTGACGGTGCT
The DNA here is from genome assembly GCA_003025255.1 of Cordyceps pruinosa. Taxonomy (NCBI): domain Eukaryota; kingdom Fungi; phylum Ascomycota; class Sordariomycetes; order Hypocreales; family Cordycipitaceae; genus Cordyceps; species Cordyceps pruinosa. The sequence continues at coordinate 6,956 of LUFD01001522.1, read as the reverse complement.
GGCGGGCTCAGGGTGGCCGGAGGGCTGGGGCTGGACCGAGACCTCGGGGGGCCCAGACGGCTGGGCAGGGACCGTGGCCGCGCCGGAGGACTGGGCAGGGGCGGACGGCTGGGGCTGGCTGGCGGGCTGGGTGCCGACCTGGATCTGGCCGTCGCCAATCTGCGTCACAGGGGCGCCGCCCTCGGTGGCAAAGGCAACAGCTAAAGTGAGCAGCAGCGTCAGTATGGCGAGGGGCCGTTCTTTTGCGGTGGTGGGTGGGAGCTTACTGGCTAGAGCCATAGCGATGGTGAGGAACTTCATGTTTGCGATTGGCTGGTATTAATTGACCGGGAAAACGAGTGTGACTTGATCAAGGGGAAAGAAGAGAAGAGAAGAGGGGAATGAGAAACCGGACAAAGGAACAGACTATATACACTGGCAACCTAAACTGGGTATCCAGGCCGTGCAGAGGGCGCCAACGCATGTCTCGTCACGTCAACTGAGAAGGGGGGAGGGGAGGGTGCGGAGGAAAGTGACCGTCCAGGTACATGGCACCGAAACAAGTGACAAAGCAGCAAAAGGGCCAAGCAAATACTGACAGATTTCGTCGTGGCGACATGTACGTTGGTGGTAGCCACCTCGCGAAACGTGATCGGCACTACAAACATACCAAGGTGCCGCAGAACCGGCCGTGGGCCATCCCACACTCCAAGTTGCAGCTGGGGGCCCCGAGTGAGCCAATGATGGTACGTGGACGCTTCGTCATGGACTGTTCATCGCTCGCGATCGCCATCGCCATTGAGTAATGGCCCCCGCGATCAACTCTGTCTGTAACAATGGCTCATGTGGCTCTCCTGTTTTTTTGCTTATTGTGGCTTGGTGGAAAACCTGTTTCCCCTTGAAGGATCAAGATCAGAGGGAAACGGACAATGGCACGGGATGATCCCTCCTCTTCGACTCTCCTTTTCTGTGTAGCCCCGTTGTTACTGCAAGGTACACCCGGCCACCGGAAGGATTGTTCGCTACACAATCACACACACAACACAGCGCCGCTAACCGCTGCCAGAACTCAATGGCTCAGACATGCATCGGCTGAAAAGGCGCCTTTTAGCTCTCGGATGAGAGCCCGAGGGTCCCTGACTATCAGAGCGAAGGGAACAAGTTCAGACCTTTTGCTTCTTCACTCCACTCTAGACAAAACTCAAACCCCTTTCTTTTCTCCCCCCCTCCTTTTTGGAATACTGGGGGCGCGGGATTGCGATGGGCAACCAAACACTGCTCAGCAATGCTCCTATTTTCCTTTTCTCCGTGGTGGATGCAGGGATGCCCGAGCTGAGCGGTTGCCCACCCCGCCACCCACACCTGACTCAATCAACTTTCAACTTTTGCAGCCACCTCAATTGTCGATGGTGGTTGTCTTACAGGCTGGCAAGTTACGTGGCTGAATGCTTGGCCGTTCTCCTGCGCGTCGCCGCAGCACACTTTACGCAGGTCACCTTCGGGCTATATTGACTAACCGTTAAGACTGGTCACACACCAGCGACTCAGCCGTCCTGCAGGTCGCTTCAAATGCTCGAATGCGCAGCATTTGGGTTTTTGCCTATTGGCCAAGCCGTGGGATGACCGCCTCTTCGTGGCATGCCAATAAACCCCCCGAATGACGCCGTCGTCGGAGTGGTTTCCGCAGGTTCCGTATTGCACGGGCGCCTATGCAGCGCTTGGCAAGAACCATTCGTCGATTGACGCATCACATGAACGGATCCAGACTCTGTGAACGCGTATGCGGCCTGCTACACCCTTCTCATTTGTAAGGCAAGGGCTATTGCTTCCGATGGCAATGATGATGCGTCGATCCGGTGGCGTTGCATTGTCATGCGCCCGCGGAACTCGAACTGCGAGGCACATTGTCGTTGGACGTTGCTGGACGGTGAGAATCAACAGGTCCCGCCATTGGCACAAGAGGGTCGATCCTTCCATCTGTATTCACGTTTCGTGATTAGGAGGGCTAGTTCTTCATGCGCGATTCATCTAAGTTCTTTTGCACACTGAGCCATTCACCGACGCTTGTGTGCTGCAGCGTTGGCTGAGTTGCAATCCGACTTTCGAGAGGCCAAATGACGACTTGCGAAGTTTCCCTTTTGGTTTTAGTGATGCCCCGTATGTAGCGAGAGATCGTATCCTGGCGCAGGAGGAACTCTTCTTCACATGCAGCGCGGAAGTATATTCTCTCCTTGGGCTTCTCAACGGGTGGCATCTCCACCCAAGCTTACGCAACATCCATTGTGGCAGCCCCTTCAAAAACCACTGGATATGTCCCCTCTATTGAAGGCCCGAGAGTGACATTATTCCAGGTCCTCAGTCAACGAGCATTTCATCGTTAGCGTGACGTCTATTTAGCTCAGTATTATGATGGAATTCTCGCATTCGCTGAGTAGGGAAAGCTGGGAGGTGAACCTCGCTTAGTTCTGGCACCTGAACCGCAAGAGCAGGGTCATGGTGGAAGCACCGTGGCTTGACTTGAGTTAGCCTCATCATAGATGCCCAGCAATTGCTGCGCCGAATTGCTTGTTCGCATCGCGAAGGTGGAATTCCGAGGTGTTTGCAAGATCAGCCACCTCCACCATGTGTAGTAGACGAACAAGTACCTTCCACGAGCTGAGAGGATGGGACCTAGTGCTCTCTGCGTCTCGGAGCCGCGCCGCGGTTGGAAAATGCGAGCATCAATGATTTGAATCTCGCTGGGTTGGGTCTATGGTCAGACTCCGTGCAGTAACGACGGCTGCTGATGTATGTGATGTAGATGTCATTTACCCTTCCACAAATCAGGTTGGAGCGTTCTTGAGGGTAGCTCTTGCCAGCACCTCACTACCCCGCAGGCTGGTCGATTGTGTACTGGACCAATAATTCCTTTCGCAAAGCATCCTTCCTGTCACGATTGATACGATTTGGGCCGTCACGGCCATATCGTCCGACGTCAGCCGCGAGTATTTGCTGAACCAAGAACCGGGGCAGTGATGGAGGCGTCAAAAGCGGCTGGCCCGCTCCTCACGAGCGAGGAGATGCGGAAAGGTATGAGCGCCGCCTGACGCCGAGGACGCAGAAGTAACTGGTTTCTATGAACACAGGCCTTGATTCCCTGAACAAAGAGATCAGAAAGAGTGAATTGCTAATGAGCGTTGCCCCCATCCGACTCATCTCGGTGGGTGGCTCACTGGCCGTCCTCCTCTGCGGCAACCGAGCTTCGTCTACCGACATCGATTGTATCCTCGACCCCCAAGTCGCCGACCACGACGAGTATGCGACGGAGTGGAGCAAAGTTGTTACGGATGCCGCCGTTGCGGTCAACCTCTACCACAGCTGGCTCAACCAGCAGCTGGCCATCTTTGTCCGCCGCGAGAAGCGCATGACGCTCTTCCTAGAATCTGTCCAGCAGGGCATCACAATTTACGAGGGGGACAACTTGGTCATCTACGCGGGGCGCCTGGACTGGGCCCTCGAGCGCAAGATTCGGCGTGTTGCCCACGCAAAAGAACGCCAACGCGAGAAAAATGTTGACACGACGGATGCTGCGGCCATCATCAAGTTGATGGCAAGCCGAGATGACTATGTCACTCCGCTGACCTTTGACTTCCTCAGAGGCTTGAATTTTAACGGGTTTGATGTTCCGCCGACAGACGACGCCATCCGCGAGGTCGCGAGGTACTACGAAGAAAACTACGGCGATGTTGGCATAGTAGAGTAGTTGCAGCGTAGAGCTGGCACGATTGATCAATCGTAGACACAAGAGCGTCTATCTGGGTATCTACTTACACAAGGGCTGTCGATCGTCTATAGTAATGCATAAGTTTTGGTCCGGAAAAGTGGACTACACTGAGTAAAAGTCGCCCGTCGCTATGTAGATGTTGCGACGATGAAACGGGCTGTCCATATAAGTGGTACGCACCCCGAGCAGTAATTTCTCCGGGAGCGCTCCCACGGTCGATGTCCAAGACGGACACAGCTCGGGAGAAACAGGCGGCGGCTCCTTATAGAGATTGTTATACAGAGGGTCGTTGCGTCGCAGGCCCATCTGTAGTCGCCAATTGAAGCACTCGACAAGCGTCTCCGTCGTTGCCGCCATGACGGCATATTGCTCCTCGTCCTCGCACTGGGGATCAGTGATGTCCGCCATTGCCCAGCCTCTTTGACACCAAAAGTACTGCGTCTCGGAAGCGATGAGGTTCCCGTCCCGCGCGCAGACCGCCTCGTAGATGCGGAAGAGCGTGCGCAGCGGCGTGTCGCGGCTGCGCCACAGCGGCATGATGCGGAGCAGCTGGAGGTCGTGCGAGCGGCAGGCGACGGCGTCCGGGTCCGCGGCGACGCGGCGCGGCGGCGGCGGGAGCGCGGCGGCGAACTTCCACGCGGGGAACGGCCACAGCAGCGCCAGGACGAAGAGCACCGGGTGGCGCAGCGGCGGGTGGCGCATCGCGCGCGCGAAGCGGACGGACCGCCGCAGGCCCAGCGGCGACTGCGTCGGGAAGAGGCGGCGGCGCAGCTTGATCAGCGGCCACCGGTATTTCATGGGCAGGTAGCGGAAGTTCCATAGATATGCGACCACCGTCCGCAGCCGCTCCATGTTGTGTGTTGTCTCGACGGGTGTTGGTGTTGGCAGTCGGCCGGGGCGGTCGCGCGCCCCTGCACGGGGGTATGTGGCCGAGTCGTCTTTCAAACGGTGGCCTTGAGCAGATTGTCGCTTCTCTGTGCAGAACTCGTAACGATGCTGACGGCAAGATCGACGGCCGAGCGCGTCCCACATCGCGATTTCTTCCTGCTGGTGGCAGCGCTGAGTGGCCTCAAATTGCGGGGCAGTTAGCAGGCGCTGAAATTGCTAATCTGCGAGCGGCGACTGTATTATCCAAATGTGTCCGCTACTAGAGACAAACCGTCCATCTATTTGCTATGAATAACTCGGTAGCCGATAAGTAGCCTACAGGCGACTACAACTAGCTAGGGTAGGAAAGCTTGGCTGTTGACGGCGCGGGGAAGAACGCATTCTATATAAACAACACGAGGACATGACAGCTATTTCGTTGTGCTCAGTTTCTCTTCCTTCTTCACATATTACCTCCTGCTTCTAACGGCCATTCCTCTCAGCGCAAGTCGTTTCTACTCCATCACCCAGTGTTATCAAGACTCCTCTCTAGCAAGCATTATCAGTCGTCAATATCACGTTAAAAAGACCGAGTGACCCACCGCAGCACACTTGCCGGGCAAAAATACAAGTAAAATTGAAAAAAATACAACATACAACAGCCGGTGTTCGCTGGTCATCACCGACCCAACTACTAATCTGCCGGTCAGTAGCTTAACTTCAGCGGAGCAAACGGGACGCGGTGTTCTCTACTGCCTATGGTCGTATGTACAGGCTCTTGCGGAGTTTTAAGTTATATGCCCACAAGTTTAGCAAGTTTCATAGCCACAGAGGCATCATACAACCACTGACCCTAATACGCATGCTTGCAGCGACTGACTCTATCTGCTACAAACAGTGGTTATCAGTGGGAGAACTTCTCAGCCCTACCTGTCTCCTATAGTTGATCATCTAGTATAATTACTTTGAATGCCTGTATTCTTAAGGCTTTGCCTCTAGTTTTAGGTCCGCTTTCGTATGCCATCTGGCGTGCCTGGTTGCACCTCCAGATGAGCAGCGAAACAGCTGCACTCTCCCACGCTACAGCGAACTGTGGTCACATATCTTGCCAAGATTGCAATGTAGTGATGGGGAATTGAGTAGAGACTGAATATTTACTATGAAATCTGATTTGATTATACAACGGGGCCGCGACATGAATAGGGACTTCGTTTCCCCCCTCTTCGCCCCCCATTAGCTCACGTTTTACGCGCTACAATGTATGGGCGCTTGTCGTTCCCCTTTGATGAATGTATCTCATCAACAAGAATCTCAAAACCAGCGGATACAATATCTCTCTTCAGATTCTCGGTAGTGAAACTGGATATGGACGGAGCAAACCCGAAGGCACGCATCACGGGCAAAGCCACCGACCGTAGAAGCGGATTCATCTCTCCAACACACGGCGTCTTGCTGATGAATAGACCTCCATCGTCCAGCATTGTCCGGATGCTCTGAATCGTAGCGGGGGTATCACGCACGAGGTGGAGGTAGTTGAAGGCCAGGACTGCACTGTACCTGGACGCCTCGGTCGACAGAGTGTCGGCTGTCGTCGCGCGAAACTCGAGGCCGCTGACGGTGTTGGTATTCGCGGCTAACTTGGTGTGTGCAATGTCTATCATCTTTGGGGACAAGTCCGTAGCAAGATATCGGTGGACGCTTTGTGCAAGAAGAAGGGCGGTGGAGCCGGTACCGCAGCCCAGTTCCAACACACGGTCGCTTTGCTTGAGAAAGCCCTTGGTTTTTTCCAGAGTTCGTTCGTATCCTTCTTGATCGCTTACTTTACTCATTGAATATTTCTGGGCGGTGCGATCCCAAAATCGTGCATCGTCGTCGACCGTCATTGTGTTTCAACTTTGAATGGCAGCTGCGAATAGTGGGATATTAGAATGTGTAATAAGGCTAACGAGGACAATCTGCAATCTACTGCCAGTCTTTATTCAAGAACGGATTGCGCCAAGCCTCTGTCCTCTATTCGCTTGGCAGCTGAGGCTGATCTGGACAGGTGGTCATTGCCGCTAATACTCAGCTTCAGCCGCTCGCCCAGTCAAGCGGAATCGTGCCGGCTGCGGCCTCCCATCGCACCTCGGGGATGCAGGGCAAATTCGCTACAAGCGGGAGGAGAACGAGAAGCGACATCAGTACGAATGTCGCTTTCAAAAGTCGTGTCTGTAGCTTTTCTAGAAACAGGGATTTAACAAGGATAGTTATAAGGTAGGTACATTAAATACATATATCTTACAGGCAGCTATCGATAGATAATAGCTAGGTAACGTATATAATAGCTTTAGCGCGTCCCTATAAAGAA
>LUFD01001509.1:4481-39582 GCA_003025255.1 Cordyceps pruinosa | reverse complement strand
CCTCCCCCCTCCCCCGCCTCAACCCGCAAACGATGGAATACACACGTACAGAAGGGGGCACGTGCAAGGCCTCGCCGCTGCTGCAAGGTGGCGGCGCCGCGACTTTGACGCACAAATGACCATCACCTATCAGAGCCACTTGGCGCCCGCGCCCAGAGCACCTCCTCCAAGGGTGGTCGTCGGCTGCAGGGCTTGGTCGCCCACACCGGTGAGCAGGGGTTCACCCTCTGACAGCGGCGCGATAGGTTCCGTGCGCTGTCTGCGTCATCCGGCATTGTTCTTGTTCGGACAAATATGTCTTCCTGGTTCATATCTGATTCCGAGCGGGGCGGAAATGTGTTGTTGGGCGTGGTGCATATCGGAACTTGCGGCTGTAAAAAATGTGGCTTTCGTTTTTGTTAGATAATGTACTATCGGTCTACCCAAGGCAGAAAGAAAATGTGACTCTTCCCTGCAAGCCCTCAACAAAATGCATTTTTGAATATCTTTGACACACCTTCCGTCCCTCCTAAAGAACACCCTGTTATGGCCTCCACCACCTGCTGCTATATCCCATGCGACGACTTCCCCTGGTCCCCTGTTGCTGGCCAATTGCATCACGTCGTGAGATGCGTAGACCCCAATGCTTTTTACCAGTACGACGGGCGAAGACCCGCAAAGTTGGTCAAGCTGCTTGCGGCAGTATCGGCCTCGGTTTCCCGTTTTCGTTGACCACTCAGCTTTAGAATAATTAGTACGAATACGACGGGAAGCCTGCAGGCAAGTACCGTACCTCTAGTTGAACTCCCTTGTGAACGTGCACCAGCCAGTCCACATAGCTCTGCGCCTCGTTGTTGCGGTCCTCGATCAGGAGACGTGCAAATTCAAACTCGGCTCCGTCAATACCTTGTCTGGCAAGCTGGATATTCATGCCTTTCGAGCCGCGCTGCGTTTTCAGGAACTCGATAATATTGCGGACTTGCGCATTCAGGTGGGTATCCAAGACTGGGACAGACGACGTGTAGGCGTCTAGGCTCTTCAGAGTGTCCTTGCCCTCGCCAAACAAATCGCTAATGAGGTTTGGTGAAGTCTGAGAATGGAACCAGATGAGGCACTGTTGTCCATTATCAACCAGGTAGACGCCACCCGCTTCAACGCGGGAGAATGACGCGCGAACGCATGGAGGCATCTTGAGGTGGCCGGTCTCCGCATCGGCGAAGCCATCCTCAGGCTGTAGGTTGTGCAGGGGAATCATGCGAGGGTATAGGTACAAACTAAGCTCGAGCGCACCCATAGATCGGACCAGGCGCATCTCGTAGACTCTTCGATCAGTGTTCTCGATACCGCCCTTGTAAGCTCTGCACTTGAGCAGTCCAAGCATGTACATGCAGAATTCCTTTAGTCGCTCCGGCATAACCAGTTGTCCAGGAGGGTGCTGTTGCGCAGAGTGTTTGCGGTAGCAGGACATGATGTCAATGGTTCGCTCCGTCAGCCAGTTGCGAGTATCTTTGAGGCTGCTAGAGGTGGTGGAAAGCTTGGTGCTCGCTTCCTTGGCGAGTAACGCAATGACGGCATCTTGATCAACAAACTTCATGCATGCACGGATGCCTTGCTCGCGCATACCTGCCTCCTTGGACGTGTCGCTGACGCTTGCAATAATGTTCGAGCATCGCACTCTGCGCTGGCCAGAAGCAGTTGTGTAGAGGAGGGCAGACTGGAAATGCGCGTCTAGCTTGGCGTCAAGCTTGCCATCGTAAGAGAAGGAAACTCCTAGAGCCTTGTCAGCGTCAATGACGCCAATCTCAAGATCGGCGCCGAAGGTGTGCTGCACAAAGTTGCCGTGGTAGGCAGCAATCTGCAGACCATTCGAGCACCGAACCTTCATTAACGCCTGGAAGCCAGTCTCACGCGTAACGGCATGTGCAATTTCCGTCGACAGCCTAGGGCTGTCGCGAGGAGCGATGAAGTTTGGATAGTAGAAAGTTTCACCACCGGTGGTGGCAGCAACATGCCCTATCGTGCCAATGTCAAGGTATCCGCCAGAAGGAGCAGCCAGGAAGAAATCCACTCCAACGCCGCTGGCGGCCATCTTCTCCGACACCTTCTTCCAACCAGGGTGCTCTGTAGTGTAAAGTTTCTTGTCAGACTCACCGCCGGGATGGCTGCCATCATCGCGCAGGAACAGTCTGCCAGGACCCCAGGTGGGTAAGGCCGCACAAGAGCAGATAACCTTGCCACCAGTGCCCTCGAGAGCGGCCAGGGCGGAGCTGAGGGCTGCAAGCATAGCAGGCTCCGGGTTTTTGACGGTTGAGAACATTTCGGGTAGGCGGTTGAGAAGCGAGGTAATGGTTGACTTGCACTCATAGGGGTCGACAAACAGACCTTCGCCCAGGGGCAGGAAGGGATCCTCGAGGTCGGGCATAATCAACATCTGCGCTTGATCAAGACCAGGCTATTATATCAGTTAGTTTGTGGATCAGTACGAGACATGTGACAACAAAACATACATTAATGTTGTAAAAGTGAATATCTTGGTCATATGTGACGAAGCCGACCTTGGCTCCTTCGGGTATCCGTCTCTTGGGCTCGCCGTCCTCGCCAATCTCACCTCCATATAGCGCGGCCTGGATTCCATCGCAGAAGCTTTCTAGGAAACCCTTGTTGAAAGACTCCTGCGTGACGTCAATAAGGAAGAGGAAGCGTAGGCCAACAGGCTCCCTCGTCCAGTATTCCTTAGGGACCACAAACTCGACCGTTCCACGGTGAAGCTCGGGGCGCTGATCACGGTCGACGCGGACGCCTTGAGGGCTCGTGGCGCAAAAGTATTCGGGGGGCGTGTCGTTGGGATATGTGCAAAGGTTGCAGACGAATTTGTTGCCTCCGGATCGGAACATCATGAAGGGGTTGATATACGCTCGGCATCTGCGACACCGCGGTGGGCCGGCCTCACCAAAATCGAGGACAGGAATCTCGGTTTCGCCAGCCTGGAGAGGCGCGAGCGGTTGTAGGAGTAGACCGAGGGGGATACCAGTAGCTTGCAAGCCGTCCGGTGTGGCAGGAACATTGTTCATTGTCAGTCGAGCATACTTGGGCGAGGAATTGCCCTGATCGTGGGCGACGAAGGAAACTGAGGCAGGGGGCGGAACGTGCTTCTCGAATGTGGGATAAATGTTCTTGAGAAAGTACTGCTGGATAGCATCGCGAGCAGCTGGGACGCTGGGAAGGTCGTCAGAGGAGACTTTGCCCGTGCCTGAGGCCGGGACGGAGGCGGCAGTATCGCCAAAATCGTTGCCGGGTATAGGGTTCACAGGACTGGCGGGGTTGATTGGGCCGCCGCCGAGGGGTGACGGAGCTGGCGCGCCGTATTGCGAGTGAGGAGCTCCTTGGCTGTCGAACTGATTGCCGAAGGCGGGAATTGGTGGGCTTCCAGCGTTGTTGAGGAATTGGGTGCTACCAACACCGGCTCCGGGCATTCCATTGAAGGCCTGTGAGGAGCCTGTTGGCTCAACGGTATGGTAGGCGTGGCGATCCTTCTTCTTCCTGCGCACAGTGCCCTGAGCATCGCCACCGAGGCTCATCCCGCCCATTTGCGCAGCCAACGTGTCTTGCTGAGGCGGAGCAGCAGCACCGTGGAATCCTGGAGGAGAGGGACCGCTCATTGGGTGAGCCTGCCCCCCTTGGTAGGGAGGAGCGCCATATGGCTGCTGTTGCTGGTAGGGGTTCGGGGCCACGGGAGGCATAAACTGCTGAGCAGCCGGGGCGGTTGTTTTGTTCGGATCGTTAGGATCGTACTGCTCGCCGTGGCCAAGGGCGTGAAACTGCGTATAATCAGCCATGGCTGTAGCTCGCAGATGGCCGAATTGTTCGTGAGGGATTCGAGGGAGAAAAGGACGTCGAGCTCAGGACTGAGCAGCACCTCGGGGCGGGCCAGGCAGGGAGTTGGCGATGAGGGGCTCCGCGGATGGTACAAGGTGGGTGTGGTCGGGAAGTGCAGTGGCTGCGGCCTGTGCAATACGAGGAGTGAAATTCAGCAGATAAACAACTGGGAAAAACTGCCCATAGCACAGAGTCAGAGGGTTAACAATTGGTTGCAAAAATGCGACAGCCAGAGACGAAGACACAGCTGCGACGCTGGAGCTGTCGATGTAAAATGGTGGCTCGTATCGACGTGTCCACCAGTTGGGCCCCATAAAACATCTCCCACGTTAGCTAGCAGGCGCGACGAACTTTGTACCTGGTTCCAGCCACATGTAGCTGTGGCACAGCGCCGCACCGCCACATCAAGCCGGAAGGCAGCTGAGATGACTGTTCTGGCAAAGAATGTAAGCTCGACAACTGTGAAGCTGAGTATTAGATCTTCTGCAGTCGGGAAGCGACCAGAATGCTTGTCAACTCGGCACGCAAAACAAAATGAAATTTATCCGCCATTTACAGTATCAAGTTCCCTACCTATACGTTTATACCAAAGTGCGACATGACAAGGGTACTCGCAGCACCGTTGCCGACTGGGGCAGCTCACGTGATGCTTCACCTGACCGGCAACGTCGTGTAAGTGATCGGGCCTCAGAAACCCAATGGCGGGTGAACCGAGGCCACGTGCATTTGACTTGAAAACGTATTGACTAATTTTTGATATATTCAAGTACGATTCCAATTAGGTTTTGATTCCTTTCTCGGTTTTATAACTCAGCTCCTTATCCTTTGTGGGGTGTGGTGCGACTCGGCACGGAGTCTCATACAAAACCGGGCGGATCTGGCGAGACGGCCTCGCAATCGCCGGAAGTCGCCAGCAAGTAATACAGAGCAGTAAAAGCGGATTCCCGTTTAGAAAATGTGAATTCACGGCTCTCAAAATCTCGTGTCTACCGTATTGCCTCTAATTTCTCGTGTTGCGGCGGCTGCTGCCTGGAGCGAGCTCTTTGGGCGTGAAGCACGCCAGTGACACGTCGACTTTGGCCATCTGCCCCTCGCACTGACAAGTATCGAGTACGGCGCCTCAGACAGCGCAAATGAGGTAAGGAACGATGCGGATCTTGTGTAAATAACCTCCAAATATTCTATCTAGCGCAACTTTGAGAGGTCAAAGAGCGTGGAGGAGAAAATCGGTATAAGTCAAGATGCTGAGGCTGTGTTTTGAATCAGGCGTCACGGTCGGAAGCGGTGGCGACAGGAACGTCGAACTACACGGTGTAGCAAAGGGAAATATGCGTACTTGGTAGCTTCAAACATCAATCTAGACAATTTGAGATTGATTCAAACTAAATTTGATGATATTTGGATAGGTTGGGAGCGTGCGCTGATTGATTGTGCTGCGCGCGATGTTTTCAACTTTGGAAACGCGAGCGCAAAAAACGACGATGGAAACGTCTTGCGCCATATCTCGGCGAATAGGGCAGGTTTGGGCGCAAAAGCTGCACAGGACATGCATTTGGTCACTGTATTAATTTTAAACTCCCAATCAGCCGGAAATGAGTGACAATACAGGTTGTGTTGATGAAGGCAATATCGAGGGCGAGTTTCGCGGATAGCTTCAGGATGGAGTCGCGGGCGGGCTACGAACGGCGAGGAAAAGAGCGACCCGCGCGCATCGGCGAAATGGGCGCCGAACCGGCCGAAAATACATGCATTTGAGCGCTCAAATGAAAGCGACAACAATTCTACGCATGATTTCATTTGGCATTCAATAAAGCGACAGCTAGCGACACGACAATTCAGAATGCGCCCGGGAGTGTGCCAGAGGGTTGGGCAGGCGAGCGGCGCGAAGATGCAGAACAAGACAAGAGGTGCGTTGGTGACAGGCTACGTTTCCAAATGCAAACCGACAAGCTAGTACGAAAGCCAGATGCTCCAAGAGGGGGTGAATGAGAAAATGACTCATGGAAATTGTAATGGAGGGTGAGCAGACAAAGAAGGAGAGAGGCAGAGAGGACAGCGGACGAGGGACATGAGAAAAAAAAGAGAGGGGGAGGGCCGAGTAGCAACATCTGGCGAGAGGCTTCACACAGAAAGCGACGAGGAGGGACGGAGGAGGAGCGGCGAGGCCTGGCGAGGAGGACGAGGACAAGATGGAACAAGGGACCGGCTGAGCAGATCAGGAGGGGAGGGCAGAGGAGGGCGAAGAAGGCGAAGAAAAGCGACTTGCGAGGTACAAGCTGGAGGGGAGGCAGTTGGGGTGGCGCGGGCCAATCAGAAAAATGGTCACGAGGCAGGGGTCAATATTTTGGGTTGGCAGAGGGGTGGGGCAGGCGAGGCGGCGACGAGATTATGGTGTGGCTGTTGGAGGGGGGATGTAGAGATTGGGTGCAGATGGGGCAGGAGGTACAAGATGAGCTGTGGACGACGTGTGGCTGAAGCTGCCCCGGTCGGGCCTAGCGTGGGGAGGTCCGGAGGCGGCTGCCGTGGCTTGTGCAGCGTCGAGAGAACAAAAGGAGAAAAAAGCGGGTGCATTTCTGACGAAAGCCCAGCAAATGAAAAAACAGATGGCGAGCGGGGCAACCGGCGGTGGTGAAGCGAGGTACCGCGGAGGTACTCTGGCGAGGTGGGAGACCGTTCGCAGCGTGGGTGAGTGAGTGAGAGTGAGTGAGTGAGTGAGTGAGCTGCTGCACAACAGCGACAGACAGCAGCAACCCGCAAGAGAAGAATCAAGATCAAGTCAAAAAGAAGAAGAACACAGCATCCATCTGCAATAGATAGTCCCCTGATTTTCATCTTTTTCCCAGCCCAACCAACCACACACACACACACCTCCTCACCCGCGGCAGTCCTCGTGCCAGACCGGCCAGCTCGCACGCCCCCCAAACTCGCTGCCACACGCCGCCAGCGACCGCTACTGATTGCGGCCTCGCCCCGCCTCATATATAAACATCTCCCCGTCCCTCCCACGCGCCCGACTCTGCTGCCTCTCCTGTTTCCGATCTCTTTCACGCAACCGCTTCGCAATTCCAATTCTCCCCGCGTACAACGTCTCTCGACTCTCCAGTCCACCCATTTTCCCAACCTTCTCCCAACCCAACTTCTCACCATGCCTCCCAAAGCTGCTGCTCCCAAGGCCAAGGCCTCCCACGCCTCCTACCAGGTTTGTTGTTCCTCCTCAGCGCCGCGCTCGCGTCGCCCGCCCGCCCGCGCCTTTTCATTTCACGTTTGCTGACAGCTTCTGTTGCAGGACATGATCACGGATGCTATTATCCACGTACGTATTTGCGTAGCCCTTTTGTCCATTGCGCCTCCTCTGCTCTGCCCGTCGCCGCTAGCCCTTGCTGCCTAGTCGGCGGTGCACGCGGCGCCCCCCTCGCGCTCACCACCATGGCCACCGTGCTGACCATCACGCAGCTCAAGGACCGCAACGGCTCTAGCCGTCAGTCCCTCAAGAAGTACGTCAAGGCCAACAACGCCCTGAACGTGTCGGACAACATGTTCGACTCCCTCTTCAACAAGGCCCTCAAGGCCGGCGTCGAGAAGGGTGTCTTCGCCCAGCCCAAGGGCCCCTCGGGCGGCACCAAGCTCGCTAAGAAGAAGGTTGAGGCCAAGAAGCCCGCTGCGCCCAAGAAGCCCGCGGCTGCTGCCGCCCCCAAGAAGGCTGCTGCTGCCGCCAAGCCTGCCGCCGCGAAGAAGGCCGCTGCCCCCAAGAAGGCCGCTGCTCCCAAGAAGGCTGCCGCCGCCCCGGCCAAGAAGGCCGCCGCTCCCAAGAAGGCTGCCCCCAAGAAGGCTGCCGCTACCCAGGCCGAGAAGCCCGAGACGGTCCTCACCAAGACCAAGTCCGGTCGCGTCGCCAAGGTGGCCAAGCCCGCTGTCAAGAAGGCTGCTCCCAAGAAGGCCGCTACCAAGAAGGCTGCTGCCGCCAAATAAGCCATCTCCCTTGCGGTGTGACTTTGATTGGTGTCCGGTGTGTTCCTTTTTGAAGATATTACGAAACGGTCATGGCGTTTTTTGGGTTTGCTTTTGATATCTCTGTTTTATTTCAACGGGTCGGTCTACGAGGTAACGGAGGGCTTTTACAGCGACTGGGATATATTTTTGGTTCTTTACTTGTTTGTTGGCTCCCAAGCTTTTGGTAGCGCATCCAACGGAAACGGAGTCGGTGTGTGGAATTGGCGCGGGCAAAGGGGTGGGAGGAATGGCTATTCAACTTTCTGTGTGTGTCGTGTTATTGATACCACTCTTGGCGCGTGTTCGCGCGTGAGGCACCACAGCCCTTTTTTTCCAGCATTTCTTGTATGATTTTTGAAGGGAAGAACTGGCTTCTTTTTCCTCTAGCTAATGGGTTGGACGACGCGCCATTGGGAATGTAAAAATGCGGGTTTACGAACACGATTATTTGATTTGCAGTTTGCTCCGTGACTCGAATTGGGTGCTATTTTGCTCCTTCGAAGCCCTAGCAGGGTTATCAGTGCACCCTGGACGAGTCCTGCGCGTCACCCTTGGCCCCCCGACGCGCCCGGCCCCTCGGGTTTTTGTTGTTTACTTGTCCGAATCGGGCAGGCTTGTCTCTTATGCATTTATCGGTCCCTGTTTCGCAGTTCTTCGTTCCGGATTTTGGTCGTCGAGGCTTTCCGGCACGTCGAGCGACGTCTCGCCCCGTTGTTCGCGCGGGACGGTCGCGTGGTGGTGGCACGTGAAGCCTCTATGCTGCACCTGTCCTTTTGGCGGGATGTAGTCCAGCTCGGGAGAGGAGATGGGTGGGTAATTGTCGTCTGCGAGCGCCGAGCAGCGCCTTTTCCTTCTCTATTGCGTTAAGTGTTGTGCTCTAGATGTATATGAGTTGCGGATATGGTCTTATTTGTGTTACCGTTGGTGGATGAGGCTATTATTACATGATCTATCCAGATGAGTGAGTCATCGCTGTAGTGCCGCACTTTGCTCCAAATCCGTGATTTTTCGAAACAAACTTTATCAGAAACCACCGTCATATACTTCTCATACAACAGCGTGAGTTTCCAGGCCAGTTCTCGCGCAGAAATCGTCCCTCTTCATTCTCTATAGGGTGGTTGAAGCTGTCGGTGGACGGCTCCAGCCGGGTGTTAGAGATATACATATTATGCAGCATATTCCCCACTAAGATAGAGGTTCTATAGTAACGGGTTGCTGTCTGTGTCACATCGCACCACAAACGGGCGCCCCACCAGCCTCAAGAGCCTCCAGCCAAAGTACCAAAGTACCAAAGTACCTACCTAGGTACCCTACTGGCGTGGCGTTGGAGAGGCGCAGACCGAAACGAACCAGAAGGAGGGGAAGCAGTACGCAAGCTAACAATGCCAACCGCTTCTTCCGGCACCAAGCTCGCATGAACGCCCTGCTGGCCTCCTGCTACTTCGCCGGCTATAATTTTCTCAACACTCTGCATTTGGTCACTTCCTGTCCTTTACCCAACCTGTCCGATCCAAGAAAGTGTCGCCGCTCCATCCCATTCTCAGGCGGAGGGCACGTCCTGCACTACAAGAGAGCTTGCGTCCCCCCCGCATCGCCCTTGAAGATGGCCTGAAGCTCTGCCGGACTGTTGAGCTATCCTTCACCCCGAAACAACCCGCTTCTTCACCGTCCACGGTACGGAGGCAGACTCCGGTAACTCAACACAGAAACATACGCTCGATATTCCCAAGAGAAAATTGCACGACGCTCAACTTGCGGAGATCGTGCGGAAAAAGGCGCCGAACCCAACATCCTCCATAGACGAACACACGACGGCAGACAATAAAAGACCGCAGAGTCAACGCATAACGCACACATCATGGCGTCATCAAATCCGTTTCGAAAATCAATCGTGCAGCCGATAGTTGCTGACGCGACTCTCCCTCCTCTCGATGCTTTAGATGCCACGCAAAAGCATGCCGCGCCGCCTCGCACGTCCTTCCGCGACGCGGAACCCAGTAACGCAGACGACGTGCCCGAACCTGAGCCCGAGCGCAAGCAGAAGCCGGTCAAGAAGGTCAGGGTTCTGACGCCACCTCCGCTGTCGCCTGACTCACCAGAATGGCCAGAGGTCGAGCCCATGTATCGGACCGGGGCAGGGCTCGCGCCGCCCCCGGTCGACTACGACCCCTTTGCAGGCTCTGCGACGGATGAAAGTGACCGAGACAGCACGGCGACGCCACCGTACCCAAGAACCGCAGCCGGTGCCTTCGCAACTGCTCAGTCAGCCCGAGGAGGGCCGCCCGGCAACCCCTTCAACCGCACGCTGCAAGACATAGAAGACACATCAAACAAGGAGGAGTTAGGACTACAGCAAAGGGAAGAAGGCGAAGTTCTCAAGGCTGCCAATGCCGGAACGCCAGCTCTCAATGTAGACGCCTTCAAAAGGCTCCTCTTGACAGGGAGCTCCGGAATACAAGGCATCAGTGATGACCAAGCGCTCGCATCGTATAACTCAGAAGCGAACAAAGCAGTGGCTGCCCCAGAGGGTGCCCAAGAGCACAGCCAAAGCAGTAGCGACAATGGCAACGGTCAGCGAGACCGACGCGTCGTCTCACCCTCAACATCCAGCAAAGACAAGAAACTCGCCCCGCCGCCGCCGCCACCAAGCTCCCGCCACGGCAAGACTATCACGAAGAGCGAGCAGCTAAGGCCAACTCAATCGGAGCCTAAACCTCAATCCATGACACCAGAGGCCAAATTCACACCGCATTCACACACATCAAGTAGCAACAGCCTAGAGTCTGACTCTGGCGAGGACTCATCGATTGACTCATCCACCCACGAGGCAGCAGCGGCCAGCAGCAACAGGAAACCAGCACCAGCGCCACCACCACGGCGGGGACACGCGCGTACCGATACAAAATCTAGTCTGCCACCCGCCACGTCACTGAATCCGAGTGAAGACGACCACGAACCCCGCTCCTCCACAGACTCGGCGCATCGACAGGAACGGGTTCAGATTCCCGCGCCGCCACCGCCGCGCCGGCCGTACGCCACGCCCAAGCAGGGCGCCGGCCCCGGGCCATCGCCTACCGTATCGTCGTCGTCATCGATTCCGCAGCGCAGCCAGTCAGAGACGGCCTCGCCAAGCCCACCCTCGAAAACAAGCAAGTCGCCTGCGCCGCCGCGGCCACCCGCCAGAAACCCGTCTTCTGCACGACGGATACCTGGTGTTGGTGGTGGCGGCAGCGGCAGCGGCAGCGGCACTGTCGACAGGCGGGATGGCATGCCGCCGCCGCCGCCTCCGCCACGGCAGCGCGGCAACAGCAGCCCCACGCGGAAGTCGAGCGCGGAGATAGCGCACGCGCGCAGCGTCCCGCCTGTGGATGCCAGTAAGGGAGCGGATATTCTGGCAGACCTGGACGCGCTGCGGCGCGAAGTCGAAGCCTTACGCGGTGCGCGGTGAGACGCGACGCGAATACAGAGTCTATTATTTTCGCGGAACTAGCCGCGTAAGGAAGCTATTCCTGGCCCCATGCATACCTCCTTGTAATATAAAGCGCAATTTACGTTTCAAACTAGGTTCCCGGCCTCTTTTTTGCTGAATGTGGCGGACTTCATGACCTGGCTACTTAAATACGTGGATTGCAGCTCAATGGAACCAGAGAAGCACGGCCGCAGCTCCTGTGCTTAAAAATGACAAAGTAGGCAGAGCTTTCACGCTCATGCCGGCGTTTGGCTTGCGCGTCGCTGTTGTGATCTGCGACGCGGTCGTGCTGGTTGACGTGGACGTCGGTTTCACTAGGCAACGGTGAGTGGTGGCTTTGCGGATGCTAAAAGCGGCGCACGAAGCGGAGGAAGAAGAGGGAAAAGTAGAAGGATCGGGACGTACGGTTAAAAGTCTGCTTGTACGCCGTGCGAGGATCGAGTTCGCTGAAAATCTGCGCAAAGCACAGGACGTCCGTCATGGTGGCCGTGGCCTTGGCCATGCCGTCGAGGTTGGAGTACACCGTCAGCGTATCGCACACGCTCGAGCCGCTAAACGAAATCGATGAGTCGGTTGCGCCGCAACGAGGGGAGGAAAAGGAGGGGAGCCGTTACCAGTCGCTGCCTGTCCGGCCGCCCATGAAGACGATGAGGTTCCCGGCGCAGCTCGTGCCGTAGTTGGCGCACGTGTCCGCGCCGGCCGGGCAGCACGCGCCGTAGCCGCTGTACGTGGCCCAGACGGAGCCTGCGGGGCAGTTGACGGCGTCCCCTTGCCAGGGATCGAGTCAGCAAAAGGGCAATTGCTTGCCGGGGAACCTTGGGGAGAGGGACATACAGTAGTAGCTGTCGTAGGACCGGTACCCGACCAGGTCCGGCCGCACGTACCCGCGCGCGGCGAGGACGTCGGCCGCGGCAGGCGCCGCCGTGACCACGGACCCGGAAGCGACGGGATGCTCGGTCTGCGCTGCGCCGGCTGGGGCAGGCGCCGGCTGGCCGGTGAGATCCTGCGCGGCGTGGGCGCAGGCTACGGCGCCAAAGACGGCGAGAGCCGCGCGGTGCCGCATGCTGATTGTCACAGCGCTCGTGGTGAACGGCTTTCCGAAGGGGTGTTTTTAGATGAATAAGACGTTGAATTGAGAAAGAGAATAAAGAAATTCAGCTGAGGAGCGAAGCATTTTCAGCTGGCAGAGGCAAGCTTCTCTCTGTTGCTGCCGAATCGGGCATGGCTGGGCATTAGTCCCTGGCAGATGCGCGCGATGCGAGATACGAGAGTCAAAAGCGGCACTGTTGGTTGTTGAGCTATTGACAGTGAAAAGCACGACATGCTGGCTTTTCGATTCGATTCTGAGCCGCGATCGATTGACTACCTAGGCTGAGGACTGCGTACTGTAAGGCAAGATGACCGTGTTGTGAGAGCTGGTGGCTGAGGTGTAATTCCAGCGGCTAGAGCGGCATTGGTAGAACACATAATTCATAATTCGAGAGTTGATGTATCGTAACATGCGATACTTGGATGCATATTGGGAGAGGCCGCGTTGGCAGAATTCAAGTGGTTTCTGGTTGCTACCGTGTACATCGGCAGGTAGGTGTGCGGCAAAGCGCAGCCTCGGACTGGACTGCTTCAGCTTGCTTGAAATGGATCGCGCAATATTCATCACGTCAACCTTGACCCCTCGAGTACCTCCTACGACATGGCATGCCCCCCCGATTATCCCACTTGAGATGCCGTCTGAATGGCTGTCCTCTACCGGCCGCGGCTCTGTTCTTCGCAGGTTGACCCTGCCTCGTACTCCCACTCTCACTTGGCGCAACTCTGCAGAAAGATTCTCAATTAAGCACTAGCTAAATACGAAGGAATATAGAAGACTATCATTATCGCAACACCTCACTCACGCGGCGTCGTCTTGGAAGGGAGCTCGTGGCCGCCGCAGTGCGATGCCTCGGCGAGCCGCTGTCGCTTCCGTTCCCGCCGCTTCCGCTTCTGCACCGGCCGAATACGCCAGTACCAATAGCACACCACGAAGCTTGCTGACACGAAAATAGGAAGGCCAACGGCAGCAAGCATCAGGTCTCCTCTATCTGTAAACTTCCACCTATCAACACCATCGTTCCACGCCGTGCAGGACTCTCGCGCCTTCGCTGGGACAGGCGACCCGGGCAACCAGGTCTCAATCTGCGTATTGATACAGTCTTTGAGTGTCGGCGGTGATGGACTGAGCGCGGAGATGTCCTGGCTTTCCCATAGATGCTCCACGGATAATGGGCCTGGACGACATACAAGAACAACACCCGCTCGTTCACAAATGGGCCACTGTCTTATACGAGAGAAGCCTCTCTCCTCGGCAGTAAAGTGTCTGGTCTTGACGTTGCCCCATACTGCGAACGAGCCAGAGAGCAATACCAGCAAAAATCGGCCTCGGACTTTGTACACCTTAAGGACGAGGGCGCAAAAGGTGACGGAGCGACAGATGATACTAAAGCGGTGCAAGACGCCTTGAACAAGTACAAGGATGGTAGCAAAGTCATCTACGTCGACGCAGGAACATATATCCTTCAAGATACGGTAACCGTCCCGAGCGGCGTCAAGATGGTAGGCGAAACCTGGTCTCAATTCGCAGCCTATGGGGGTGCATTCTCCGACGCCAGCAAGCCAAAGCCTATGCTGAAAGTTGGCAACGAGGGTGATGTAGGCAGTGTGGAGATGCAGGACCTGATACTCACAAGCAAAGGCCCTACACCCGGTGTTATCCTTATGGAGTGGAACATCCAAGCCAAGTCAAATGGTGATGCCGCCCTGTGGGACGTTCACGTTCGCCTTGGTGGCGCTGTTGGAACAGGGCTCACGCCAGCAGAATGTCCCCCCTCGCAGACAAGTACAAATCCCGACACCTGCAAGGTCGCCAGCTTATTACTGCACATTACTCCGAAGGCTTCTGGTTATTTTGATAATTTCTGGGCCTGGGTGGCCGACCATCAAATCGACGACCCGGATCTAGACGACGCAGCGAACAACATGGAGCAGCTCTCTGTGTATAGCGCCCGTGGGATTCTCGTCGAAAGTCAAAGGGCAACGTTCCTCTATGGAACAGCTTCTGAGCATAATGTTTTGTACCAGTACAACTTTCATAAGGCCAAAAATGTTGTCACTACGTTCCTGCAGACAGAATCGGCATACTATCAGCCAACGCCGAAACCGCCAGCGCCGTTTACGAAATACGCTGGCGTCTTCCCCAGCGACCCTGACTACACATGCAAAGCGGCTGATGATTTTAGCGGCTGCGACTCATCGTGGGCGGTGGTTCTGACGAAATCTTCTAACATTCTCATTGGTTTAGCTGGAGTCTATTTATGGTTTAGTACCTACACTCAAGATTGCATTGACCAGCACAGCTGCTAGAAGTCGTTGATATACTTGGATTCAAACTACGAGAACACTCGTATACAGCAGGTGATATCTATCGGCGCCAAGAATATTATCGTCACCGGTGATGAAACCAAGATTGCGTCAAAGGACAATCAAGCCGTCACGAATCATCCTCAATGGGCACATATCACCCTGTACGACGTGCCATCGAAAGGAAAGCCCCCCCAAAACCCAGAGGAGCGCTGCAATGTTTCCGACTACTTCTACTACGATGAAGACTGGCCGGATTATAACATCACAGGGCTGGTCGGGCTGTCACGGTCCGGTTCCCCGCTGAGCAACAGCTCTCGCGCGAGCACATATATCCCCGCCTATGCTACCATTGTCAACTTGACACCGCACAAATTCAAGTATGTTGGGGGTCCGAAGCCGTATCAATTTTACAAATGGGACTTTGGCGATGTTCCATCTGGCAAGGGCAGACGCAACGACGCTTGGTATCAGCTGGCTGGTGTGGACTTGACGACCACCAATGGCTACGCCTCTTATGAGATTGAAGGAATGAACAAGAAGTTCACTATACACGTTTCGACAAATATGGATGATGTGAAATATCAACAGCGCATCTGGTTTGATCTGCAGGGCATGGGAATGGGTGCAAAGGAGTACACAGTCCCGAGCTCGCAGCGCCCAGTGACGCTTGTGATTGGCGGGAGCAAAGAGTACGGCTTCTTCAGCTCGCTCCAGTTTGGCAAGTATACTTGGATGAAGGAAATGTATGACGTGATCAAAGACAGAAAGTTGCACCACGTCATCGTGCCAGGCTCACACGACGGTGCCATGAACACCATCACAATGGAAGGCTGGTGGGGTGGTGGCAGCGCCTTCAATACCGAAACGCAAAGCTTGGACCTGTATAATCAGCTGAGGGCTGGCAGTCGATATTTCGATATGCGCATCTCCAGTGTCAAAAATGGCAAGTTTTACGGCGCACATGTTGACGAGGAGCTGGCAACCAGACCCAAGGGAGCTACAGGCCCGCGCCTCGATGACCTGATTATCGGCATGAACCGGTTTTCCAACGACTATCCTGGCGAGGTGGTTATATGGTACATCAAGTACATGACGGACCTGGGTGGCAACAGCGGACTATACTGGAGCGAGAACAAGATCAAGGAATTTTACGACAAGCTCGAGACGATCGACAATTGTTGCCCCGGGGAGCTCGCCACCAAATTCCCTATTGACTCGCTTCCAATCAGTACCTTGATGGACGCGAATGGCGGAAAAGGGTGCGTTTTGCTGCTTATCGATGGACGCTTCGATCCCAAGCTCGGCGACAAAAATATATAGATCTCTATATCGTTTGTGCGCCCAGAAAAGGGCATATTTTTTGGGCCGCCAGCGATGCGCCGCCAAGATGTCTGGGCTGAAGAGGCCTACGCCGGGAATAATGGAATCTCGGAGGTCAATAGTCTCCAGAATTTGGTGAATCGAGAAAACCAGACCGACAGCGGTGCGGACGACTACTACATCATGCAATGGCAGTGCACGCCCCAAAGTTGACCCTCTCCAAAGCGTTGCCGTGTTTGAGTCCAACCCGACGCTCTATTATTACGGGCTCAATTACATGACACCGAAGAGATTCCCGACTGTCATTCTGCACGATGCCGTGGGCGTGTTTCGCACTGACCAAATCACCGAAAAGCACTATGATCCGACAATGCAGGTGCTTGTGCGTGCGCTCAACCTGTACATGGTCAGCCAGAACTGCCTTGTCAGCCACTCAAAGAGCCCGCTGGTAAAGCCGCCTAAAGCATCCAAGATGGCTATTGCTGGGGATTCTTCTCCTTCGTCGGACCCGTTTCAAGGTATTATCTTTGCGAATGGAACGGTGTTGGATACTGTACCGCCTGGCTTTTGCTTCTCACAGGGAGCCTGCCAACGCATGTAATGGGTATACATAGCTAGCTAGGGCCTACAATTGATGTATTGGATTGTTTGCTGTTGATATGATCTGATGGAAGACTTTTTGGATGGAGAGCCGATCAGGCTAGTTGTTTCATCCAGGTTTTTGGTTCAACTCGAGCTGTTCGTCCACTTCAGGCTACATCCAACCAGAGCTTTGCCCAATGCACAATGCACGGCTGTGCCCGACAAGTTTAGACTTTGGCAAGTTCACTCAACCCCCTTTCACAAGTGGCTTAGCGGAGGGTCGTCACTGGGTCCCTCTGATGTAGCCCCAGCTTTACGAATCGTCATGATCGTCATGGCGCCGAGCTGAGCAGCAGGACTGAAGCGTGGATTCAGCGAAGGGAGTTCAATTGGAAGGATGTATCTGGATACAGCAGTAAGATATTTTCTAGCGATTCTCAAGCCCGACGGTGACTATCCTTATGTTCTGTGATCCTTGGCTGCGATTGACTTGTAAGACCCGCGATTTTGAAGTATACATATAACAACAGAGACGTGCTCTCCGCATGAAAGAAATCTTGAATTGATTCTCTTCATTTACTTGAAAAATGAACTCTGCCAATAATATTCTTGCTGCTTAGTCGCGTCTTGTTGTTAGTGGTGCCACGGCCCCTGGCCTGCTCCTCGGAAATTGCGCTTGCCGCCTCACGCTGGCCGTGACCCCAGGCTTGTGCGCCGCTACCGACAAGGCAGGGCACATGCGACCAAAACAATCAAACCTGGCCTCTTCCTCTTGCAACGTCGACTAGGCGCAACCCACGGACTTGATCGTTGCTTGTGGGCTGGCTCTTGTCCTTGCGCTTCCCAGGCACATCCGAATTCCCAGATCGTGGTTGCGACCATGGTAGGATAGCACCGAAAGCCTGCTTCGACATCTACCACGCCCTCAGCCCCGTCAAGTGCCTGTGCGGTCGCGACATCACCTTTGACGCCCGCATTCCCTTTGTCTTCCTACTCTTCGATTCTCTTCAATGGCCGTCGAGGGCGTTTAACACACCGCCGTATTTTCCTCTGTCTTTTCCCGCCGCATCGAGGCCGCATTTCGATGGATCCTGTCGTCTACCAGGAGTCGCCCCTGGCTGACTATCTCAAAGGTCAGTGCCACGCAAACAGCGCAAACCGCCTGGTCCACGGCCCGTTTCGCTGCACGCGGTTCTTACCCAGCTAACTCTGCCGTCCAGATGAGGATAACGAGTCACACGAGGGCTGGGCTGAAGCCGACAGCCAGCCCGAGCGACCGGCTTCAACCCGATCCGGCACATCGCCACCCGCCAGCCCCTCGCAGTTTGCCCCCGTGGGGAGACCTCTCGTGAGACAGCGATTCAGAAACAAGGCGCCCACTCCGCTGCAGACCAGTGGCATAACCCTCTCGCCGCTACGAGCTTTGCGAAGGAACTACTCTGTACAGCGTTCCCAGCTTCCTCTCCCCCGCAACTACTAGTCTAACAGAAACCCCCCAGGCCGCAGTCGCAGCCAGCATGGATAGAGCCGATAACGATAAATTCCTGGAGCAATTTCGATACATGATCATCGCTTCCCAGCTGCTCAGTGGACATACGGTTGCCGCTCGCCGACACGCTGGTGCAGAAGCGCTCGCCGCCGCCGTTGAAACTGACCAATCGCTCCTGTCCAACGAAGGAATAATAGCATCGATACTCGGTGCGCTGGCTATCGCAGTGGTGCTTAGTTGGATCTTTGGGAATAAGAAGGAATCCTACGTCACCAAAAAGCGCCTTATTTTCTTGGTCGCATTGCTTGTTGCATCTGGAGCGCTTGGGCAAGTCTATGTTCGACGACAGTGGCTTCATTACCGAAGAGAACAGTCCCTATCCGAGTTGAGCGGGTTCATCGCCAACTCGCACGAGTTCGACAGCGTTGTCGAAGCTACGCTGGCCTTGGTCCAAGAAGTCGAGTTGGTCTCGCGAGGGTATAGAATGTACGTCTACCGCTCCTCTGCAGCCGCCGAAACACGAACTGACATTCCAAGTAGCAGCGCGCCGCTTCCCCCGGTCAGTCGCATAGAAGACCGATCACAGAGCCGAAAATGTATTCGCCTGAGGAAGGTCTTGAAGGGTGGCCTGGCCGAGGCTCTTCAGCAGTACGATAAATTAGCGACACTGATCCAAGGCTTCTCTGAGCAGACTGAACTGGAGAAGTACTACGACATGTACGATATCAGTGACTTCGACATTCAAGATGCTCGCCAGGGGTTCAACGAAAGCGAGTTTGAAGACCCGGAGTCGTTACGCACGCTGAAGATCTTGGCTGCCCGACTCTACACTGAGCGAAAAATGCTACTTTGTGCCATGTTGGCCCTTGACGCTAGCGGAGAGAGCAACGACTTACTGCGTTGGACTGCAGCAGTGGAGGCTTTACAACAATTAAACAAGACGACAAAGACTGCCTACAAGAAGGTTCAAGACGTTCTTAGCGAAGAGCAGTGTGAGTACCATTAGCACTTGAATACTTATACGTTTCTAACCCTGTCAAGCGTTCCCTGTTCCGCCAACACCAAAAATTCCCTTGACTCCTGGTCGAGAACGCTGGCGCGCCCAACTACGGAAGCTTGGGTCTCTCTCCACTGGTATCCGCGGCTTGCAGGCCAAGCTACACCTTCTACGAGAGGAATCGGACAGAGCTCTTGATGACTCAAACGACATTTCGGAAATGGGACCAAACTTGATGGCCCAATACGATTCGATTGGTGTCGACCTGAAAGAACTGATGGCGGCGTGGGAGGAAGGCAAGAATGCACTGGCGGTCGGCATCGATAGAAACGAAAAACGCCTGTCATCGATGAGTACCCTGATGTCACCGCGTAGCTCCATGAGCGGAATGACTGCCGCCGAGGACGGCAACGCAGCAGACGCGTTCAAGGCGCTGACGGGCGAATCCCCCACACGCTCGGAAAAAGACGCTCTTGTGGAAGACCCAGAGGTGTTTGAGGCAGTGGCCATCCCGAGACCCCGAAGCATGCTCACCAGAGAAGGGCGCCTAGTCAAGATGAAGGAAGATCGAGAGCAGAGGGCGCAGGCGCGCCAGCAAATGGACGCCACGCGAGGCATGCTGCGCGAGCTTGAGACTGTCATCAACCTTCGTCCTAAGAACCGCCACAGCACTCCGGCCGAGAAGCCCTCGAACCGTGTTGTCTCGATGTAGGCGCGTGGCTTCTTGTTTTCTTACATTCGCTTCACATATTCGACTTTCCTTTGGACAGATGCAAGATTCGACTTCATCTCTGTCCTTGTTCCCTCTTTTGGCGCAATGGTGGTTGGCTTTTGTTTCCATCTAACGTATAGAAAAACTTGGTATAGCAGTATCAAGGTACCGGATTTTACGGCGCAACTTGGCTTGCTTTTCTTCTTCTTGCTACTCGAATCCTGGCTAGCCAGTGTGCAAGCTCTTGGCTTGGGCGGTACGGCGACGACTGCAGCGGCTCGTCGATTTAGCACATGTATCAACAGCATAGTGGGAATATGCCAGACAGGATATATGGAGGCTATTCAGACTGAATTTCTTGTTTATGTTTAACTTGGTGGTGCAGGGCCACGGAGACTGCTGAGGCAAACTGTATATAAGACTGCAACTTTTCCTTTCGAATGGGAGGGAGTGTGCTTCACATTATTGTGTTGCGCGAATGTCTAGAGCAACCCTGAAATGTTGAGGCAACTTTTGAAATGTCCATATTACACTACATGTTGCATGCAAGGTGTCAAGGTAGAAGGAAGGGCTGCCCCGCGGCGCGTGAAATTGGCGTCAAGCCAGGACCCCGCCGCGACGCGTCTCGGTTATCCACCACAGCTCCCGCGTGTTAAGTGCCTGCCCTGCCCAAGCCCAGGGCACTTTTTGCACCCTCCTCTTCTTCCTTTTCTTCGTTATTCACCATTTTCCCAGATTCTGCTCTTCGTTACTGCACAGCCGCGGCTCCGTCCATATCTGCTTCATTCGTCCTTTCCGTCTACTCACATACTCTCAGTCACATCAGCCAGTGAGTCCCCTTAGCCCGCCGCCCGCCCGTGCCAGATCGTGCCAACGGCGGCCAGCCCAACGGCCGAGCTGCAACGTTCTATGCTAACACGAGAACTTGCTAGAAATGTTGGAGGCACGACTCGAACAAGCTAGCATCCTCAAGAAGGTAATTGCGCGTCTTTTCCTACACGCATTCCTGGCCCGACGCCAAACCGCCGACCGTGTCCCGACTGGCTAACCCCCGCCCGCGCGCACGATTAGGTTGTGGACGCCATCAAAGACCTCGTCCAGGACTGCAACTTTGACTGCAACGACTCGGGCATCGCGCTGCAGGCAATGGACAACTCGCACGTGGCGCTGGTGTCGATGATGCTCAAGGCCGAGGGCTTCTCCCCGTTCCGCTGCGACCGCAACATTGCGCTGGGCGTCAACCTGACGTCGCTGACCAAGGTGCTGCGCGCGGCGCAAAACGAGGACATCCTGACGCTCAAGGCCGAGGACGCGCCCGACGTGCTCAACATTGTCTTTGAGAGCAGCGAGAACGACCGCATCAGCGAGTACGACCTCAAGCTCATGGACATTGACCAGGAGCACCTGGGCATCCCCGAGACCGAGTACGCCGCGACCATCTCCATGCCGTCGGCTGAGTTCCGCCGCATCTGCACCGACCTCTCGGCCATGTCCGAGTCGGTGGGCATCGAGGCCTCCAAGGACGGCGTCAAGTTTTCCTGCAACGGCGACATTGGCAACGGCTCCGTCACGCTGCGCAGTCACACCAACGTCGAGAAGCCCGACCTCAACGTCGACATTGAGCTGACGGAGCCCGTCTCCCTCACATTCTCCCTCAAATACCTGGTCAACTTTTGCAAGGCTGCGGGTCTGTCCGGCCAGGTCAAGATTTGCCTGTCAAGCGAGGTGCCGCTGCTCGTCGAGTACAACCTGTCGGGCAGCAGCTACCTCCGCTTTTATCTGGCCCCCAAGGTAAGAAGTACAGTTCTGATTGACGAATTATCTATGCTAATGCACCACCGTATAGATTGGTGACGAGGAGTAGAAGAGCGAGGCGGGCGTTGTATAGTAATCCGCACCGAGCAAGATGAGGAACGATATCGACAGGGAACGAGGTTACGAGACAGGCGTTGGGTACGGCGTCATTGCGAGGTGCGCGTCGAGGGGCCATGGCTTGGGGCAATGCACATACTGGCTAGAACCAAAAGCTGGCAACATCAGGATTGCGACACGACGGATGCCATGTACGGATCATGCGAGATCTGACAATTTAGGTTCGGACGAGAGGGCGCCGTTTAGATAGCTTACTTTTTTTGTTGATCTTTTGGCGAGGCACCGCCGCGTGCCGCGTGGTCGAATGGATGCTCACGATAATGAATGAAACTTGCACTACAACGTGGACTATGGGCTGGGAGAGGCTGCATGCGCGATTGAAATGAAGGAGAGGTGATGTTCGCATGAATTGTTGACATGCTGAGAATGAGAGAGAGAGAGAGTTTGCTGGTGCGAGGACAAGTCTTGGTGGGGCGACAGTCTGGTCACTGACTGTCTGATTGTGGTGCTGGCGCCGCCCTCGTCCGACTCGCGCAAGCCTATTTTCCTGCTGGAAAAGACGCTCATCGCAAGCAGAGCACAGTCACAGTTACACGGGCAGCGGCTGATTGGGTTCTGCCGGGCTCTCCTTTTGCGCCAATTCACAGTTCTTTCCGACTTAGACGCGGCAGTGAAGGACCGCCACCACCAAGGGGGTCGCGCCGACGCACACAATTGGAGGGGTTGGTTGCACCGACGCCTCGCATCCGGACTCCACGGCTGTCGCTGCCGCTGTATGCCAGTGATTTGGGCTCCAGGGCTGTGCGACTCTCACCAGGCTGTCTGCCTTATAGTCGGTCCCCGGCCAAATTGGGCTTCGTTCCGCAATTGCAGAAAAACCCCGTCGAAATACTCCAAACTCGGTGCATTCCGCCTACATCCTGCCTACTAAGTCATCATAGCCATGTCCGCCGCTCCGATTGTGCCGCCGACACGGGTCTTGGCCGTGGCCAGCCATGTGAGTATACTACGCGATACGCCTTGGACGTGAATTTCCTCGCTAACGAGCCGGGCGCAGGTTGTTTCGGGGTATGCTCCTTCTGACGCGCGGCATGCATGCATATCTGCAGCCAGCACTGACTGCTCTCGGTAGCTATGTCGGCAACAAGGTCGCCGTATTCGTGCTGCAGTCTCTGGGCTGCGACACGGCCGCCCTCAACACCGTGCAGTTCAGTACGCTCCTCCCCCTTTCTCACCGCGTGCTCCGAGTTGTGCGCCGAGGCGGGAAAAGATCGCTAACCGTGTCTGAACAGGCAATCACACCGGCTACCGGCACTGGACAGGCACCAAGGCCACGGCGCAGGAAATCAGCGACCTCTACCGCGGCCTCAAGGACAACTACATCAACGACTTTGACATGATGCTGTCCGGCTACATCCCCGGCGCCGAGGGCGTCCTCGCCGTCGGCGACATTGCCAAGGAGCTCAAGGCGACCAACAAGGACCGGCCCGGCAACTTCTTCTGGGTGCTGGACCCGGTCATGGGCGACAACGGCAACTTGTACGTGGCCGCCGACGTCGTCCCTGCGTACAAGTCGCTTCTTTCCTACGCCGATCTCATCATCCCCAACCAATTTGAGGCCGAGTATATGCTCCCCTTTCCCCTCAAAAAACGTTCTCGTAGTCGATCGCCGCCACTGACCATGATCCGTCGTCCGCAGACTCCTCTCCGAGGTGAAAATCACAGACATGGACAGCCTGGCCGCCGCCATCCAGGCCTTCCACGACAAGCACCACGTCCCGCACGTCATCATCACGTCCGTCAGCATCTCCTCGCCCGACATCCCCGCCGGCCACCTCTGCGTCGTCGGCTCCACCATGACGTCCGCGGGGCGGGCGCGGCTCTTCAAGACGGTGTTTCCCAGCATCGACTGCTACTTCTGCGGCACGGGCGACATGTTTGGCGCGCTCGTCACGGTGCGCATGCGCGAGGCCGCCGCGGCCGGGGGCGAGGGGCTCATGGCCCGCACTAGCTGGGTGAGCGACGACGCCGTCGCGGCCGCGGACCTGCCGCTGGCGCGTGCGACGGAGAAGGTGCTCGCGAGCATGCACGAGGTGCTGACGCACACGCGGGACGCCATGCCGGGGGTCGTCGACCGCACGCTCGCGGCCATGGCCGAGGACGAGCGCCGCGGCGAGAAGCAGCAGATGCTGGCGGGCAAGAAGGCTGCGGAGCTGCAGCTCGTGCGGAACCTGGACTGCCTCCGTGCGCCGCGGACGAAGATGGAGGTCCGTCCGTTTTAAGACGGAAAAAGGGACTCTTTTAGGAGTTTTTATGAGTGTGGGAGGAATAGAAGAATAAGGAAAAAACACGGGTACACGGTGCGAATAGACGAGGGATGCGATGGCTATAGAACGGGAAGCATCTTTGGTGGGGTTTCTGTCGACTTGTTCTCTTTTTAGAATGTTATCCATGATGTAGATGTTTTGTGTTTTAGCCTCGCTAATGCAAATGTCGGCTTTGTCGTGCTCTGTTCCATATCTAGTCTCCCCATCTCCAATAGAATATATGCCTTTTCGTTTGTCTCCGTTCCTTAGTTGGCGCTGCTGCCGTTGTAGCCGGTGCTGCCGAAGCCGCCCGCGCCGCGGACGCTCTCCTCGAGCTCCTCGACCTCGACGACGTCGGGCGTGACGATGCGCTCGAGGACGAGCTGCGCGACGCGGTCGCCCTCCTTGACGGCATAGTCGGCGTCCGCGTGGTTGAACAGCAGCACCTTGACCTGGCCGCGGTAGTCGGCGTCGATGACGCCCGCGCCCGTGTCGATGAAGTGCTTCGAGGCCAGGCCCGAGCGGGGGGCGATGCGGCCGTCTGCCTCGGGTGTGATTAGTTGAGTCTGCAGCGGGTGATGACGGGGGACGTACAGGTACCGGCGGGGACGGCGATGCTGATGTCCGTGTCGACGAGCACCTTGCCGTGCGCGGGCACCGTCGTGTCGCGCGCGGCGTACACGTCGTAGCCCGCGGCGAAGGCGCTGCCCCGCGTGGGCAGGCGCCCGGCGGGGGACAGCTTCTTGACCTGCAGCGCGGGGATGACGGTGTTCTCGGCGGACATGGCGGCGGCGGCGGCGGCGGCGGCGGCGGCGGTGGTGGTTGTTTCGTCGTTGGTCTTGAGGCGCTTGGCGGGAGGAGAGGAGATGGCGGCGGCGGGTGTGGGCTCGGGGACGGACGAGGAGGACATGGCGGAGAGCAGAGGCGGCTGAGGAGGGAGTGAGGGAGTGAGGCGGTGATGGAGGAGACGCGTGACGCGGATCGGAGCGCGTAGCATTTGCGCGTACAGTGGTTGGGGCGTTGGTGGGGAAGAAGCGGGTGGTTTTTTGGAAGGAATTGGATTTTCGTTTTCTTTTCTTGATTGGTGGATTAGTTCATCAATTCACTTGATTCGTTTCAAACTCGTCTCTTCTATGGCGTTGCGCGTCGCGTGGCACCGCATCTGAGCGGCCTGTGTCGCGTGAGCCTCTTCCACCATTATAGCCTCTTCCACCATTTCAACCCAATCCAGCCCGACAAGCATGTTATAGATGCGGGTATTGGACACTACGTACTATTCAGGCAGGAACCAGACTAGGAACAGCAACATTCTGAGCGAACCACGCCAATTCTGCGGCGATCTAGATGCGGAGTTTTCGGTGATCGCCGTTTTGCCGAGAGACGTTGCAGACAGAAAAGTGAAGGGCATTCTCTTCAATTTCAATTGGCTCTCGCGCAGTGGGCTTCACCTTTTCTGGGAACACCGCTTGGGCTGGCCAAACAGAACTCCGGCTATTTTCTATCTTTATTCTTTGCCGTCAGCCACCCCCTCTCATGGAATAGCTTCTAATCGCCCGGCTCAATCAGCCGAGGTTGTCCAGACACCAACAGCTCTGCGGCGGCGGGAAGCGGGAGCGGGAGGCCAACTGTGCGATAAATGTTCCATCTCGATGCCGGAGCCGTGAGCCGAGGTTTTTCTCCGCGAGCAGGTTCAGTAGTATGTAAATAGCCAGACTCTCATCGTCTATTCACCTTTCGCATATCGTAGGCTGCAACACAACCAATATCCGGTCTGGAGGTCGCCTGCCTGCAGATCGAAACAGCAACACCGGATTTCCTTCGCAATGGCGCCAAAGCCGGCCAAGAAGTCGCTGTCTCTGCTGGAGATAGCAGACCTGGCCCTCGGGTCCTTCCAGATCATCCTTGCTGCCCTGGTGGCGTGTGTCACCGGGCTGTGGAGGAGCGAGAAGGATGCGTCGACGTACTACTTGCATGTCGCGTATGCCGTGCTGCGCAAGACCACCGAACGGTACTCCCCGGCGCAGATGGCATGGGCCCTGCCGTCCACAGACCAAGTGTATCAGCAGTATGCGCGCCGCAAAAGGTTCCGGCCCGACACGGTGAACTTGAACCACGGAGCAAAAGGCCATTGGGTTGGCAACAGGGATGCCAAGAACGTGCTGATCTGGTATCACGGTATGCGCCGCTTCCCAATACCGAGGAGCTTGCTTTCATA
This sequence comes from Cordyceps pruinosa, assembly GCA_003025255.1. Lineage (NCBI taxonomy): Eukaryota > Fungi > Ascomycota > Sordariomycetes > Hypocreales > Cordycipitaceae > Cordyceps > Cordyceps pruinosa. The sequence goes on along the minus strand of LUFD01001509.1, from coordinate 13,379 downwards.
ATCGGCCCGCTGACACGGACCTGTAGGTGGCGGCTACGCCATGGCCGCGAACGAAGCCTTCTTCGAGTTCTTCGAAGGCCTCATCGCCTCCGCTCGCGCCCACAAGAAGGAGCTGGCCGTCTTCGCCCTGTCGTACACGCTGTCCGCCGAGGCGCAGTACCCGACGCAGCTCGTCCAGGCCGCCGAGGCGCTCCGGCACGTGCTCTCGCAAGGCGCGCGCGCGCCCGGCGCCGTCGTCTTCGGCGGCGACTCGGCGGGCGCGCACCTGGCCATGGGCGTCGCGTCGCACCTCGCGAACCCGCACCCGGCGATCGCGCCGATCGCGCTCTCCGCGCCGCTCGCGGGCGCCGTCTGCCTCGCGCTGCCGCCGACCACGGACGAGACGCTGCTCGCCAAGCACGAGCGCGAGCTGTACTGGGGCGGCGACGTGCTGGTGCCGCACGTGGCCGTCGACTGGCTGCACGCGTGGCTGGGAGACAACAAGAGGGACTACTACACGGACCCGATGGATGCGCCGCCGGGCTGGTTCAAGGATATTCCGGTGAAGCGCATGCTGGTGGTGGGCGGCGGCAACGAGGTGCTGCGGCCGTTCATCGAGGCGTTTGTGGACAAAGTCAAGGTAAGCGAGGTTTCCTCTACACATTGCATCGAAAATAATACTGACGGCGTAGCCTGCGTTTCCTTCTATGGAGCTGTTTATTGGCAAGGGAGAGGCACATGTTGCTCCGGTATACAATATATATGTTGGGGATAGGAAAGAGACACAGCAGGGCAAGAAGATCAAAACTTGGCTTAATGAGGTCTTGCAAGCATAGTTCTGACACTGGTGTACCGCGTCACTTATATATAAAATTGCCATTATTCGCCAACCTATGATGCTTATTTATGGTACTTTGCTGGTCGCAGCTTTTCATCGGATTTCCTGCTCGATGTATCCTCGTCCGCGTCCTCGTCGCTTTCCGCTTCGTCCAGCGCAAAGTACTCTTCGTTTTCCCCGTCCCTCCAGTCAGCCGCGCCGGCCTTGGCCTTGGCCTGGTCCTGCTGACGCTTCTTCCTGGCAATGTACACGACCACGACCAGCGCCATGAGCTCCGTCGCGATCAGCACCACCAGCACGAACAGCCCCCACCGTCCCAGGCCGAACAGCATCGAGCCGGTGACGACGTTCGCCCAGCCGCCGGCCAGGATGCCCCAGCCGAGCGCCATGTGGGCGTAGGACACCCACGTGCGGCGCCGGATCCGGACGAACCGGACGTGGTGCCACCAGCCCGACGCCGCCTGCGCGAAGAGCAGCGCGAAGACGGCGAGGCCGACCTTCTGGTGGGCGGAGCCGAGGAGGTTCCCGCGGCTCATGTAGATACCAAGAGTAGCGCCGATGGTGGCGAGGCACATGGCGCACGCCTGGATCGCCCAGTGGTACCGGAAGGCCTTGGCGAGGCCGGAGCGGATGCCGACGACGCCGAGCGGGAACGCGACGAGGAAGGCGGCCATCATGACGAAGCCGTGGCCGTAGGCGACGGGGCGGGCGCGGAGCCTGTCGAAGAGCGAGGGCTGCTTGACGAGGATGTGCGAGGCGGCGGCGTTGATCCTGTCGTGGCCGCGGACGACGGCGGGCGGGCCGTCGGCGTGGTGCGTCGAGGCGGCCTGCAGGTTGGCGTAGAAGTTGCCCCAGCCGTTGACGCCGACGTGCTTGCGCAGCGGCTGGTCCCAGGCGTACGGCGCCATGTCCTCAAACTCGTTGAAGGCCCAGATCATGGGCTGCGACGTGGCCTCGGCGTCGACGGCGTGGCCCGGCCACGCGGAGCACGCGTAGCAGGCGAAGCGCACCACGCCGACATGCGTGCCTTCGTCGTCGCCGGCGCGCCACTCGCCGGCGCCGAGCTGCCGCACGATCACGCCGTGGTTCCGCGCCGGGTCGTCGCGCGAGAGCACGTCGGGCTGGGTGTGGCCGCGGCCGACCTCGACGCCGCGCGCGCTCACGAAGGGCCCCTGCGCGCTCGCCGGGTCGCCGTACACGAGGAACATGAGCGCGCCGGACATGACGGGCCCGGAGCCGATGGCCAGCCAGCCGGCGCCGGCGAGCGAGGCGTTGGCCGGCCGGTGCACCTCGACGGTGACGAGCATGTCGTGCGCCGACGTCGAGTGGTTGTGGTACATGCTGGCGGCCATGCAGAAGCGCGGGCCGTGGGCCGCCCGGCTGTCGAGGCAGAACTGCGCAATGGCCGGGGTTTCGGTCTCGGCGTCGTCGTGGTCGCCGCCGTGAGGGGAGGCGCGCGCAGACGAGGCCGAGCAGGAGGCGACGGCCAGGGCGGCCTGCCAGATGCGTTGCACCCGCACCATGATTTGTTTGGCGATGCTGGGACTGGTGAAGGAGATGGCGATGCGCACGATGCGGCGGGCGGGATCGGCTACGACGCAGCGGTTGGTGTAGAAAGCAAGCAAACGAGCCAGAATCAAGCTGGACAAGGCGGCATCGCTCCCTGGTGCCCGGTTGTTTGCTTCGGCAGGGTCATTACGGTCGCCATCAGCAAGGCTTTGACCAGCGAGGAGGCAGGTCGGACAGAGGCAGAGGTCGCTGCCATCTTCGGGTACCTGGCTGGGCCGCTAATTTGGCGGCGACACAGAGGTACCTGTCGTTTGCGGGCCCCTCTCGCAGTGGCTGAGCCGGCTGACCATGCAAGTCCTAAGCAGCCCGATATTACTGGCTGCAGCGCCACAGGCGGCCTGCAGGGTCACTTTACCTCATGCACTGTCACCGACGGGGATGCATGTATATCTGCTGCACCGTCGAATAATTGCATTGGCTGTCATTTTTTACTCGAGCTCAGCTATTGCATTCAATTTCAGCGGCCGGCTGCAGGATTCGCTGGCATCTGTGGTTGCATCATAATCCGCGCAATCATGCTCAACTAATACACTGCCTGCGCCCACCTATAAAAGACTGACACATGGGACATTTACGAAGAATTGCCTGCAGCTGCGGGTGCGCTGAATAGCTCGCCGTCTCTATTATATTAGGAAGATGAATGGCGCCCCCTTAGTAGCCCAGCGACTGCACGACCTCTGAGGTGCCCTCCCACAGCCTGGATTGGCAACTTCTTTCGCACAACTTTCTGCTCGGCGTAGCTGTCTCTGAGAAATCGTTCACTCATAGAGCCATGCATGTTTCAGTGGAATTTGAACATGCTTGTCACCGGCTGTCACTCTCGCCCACGAGCAGAGTCTCAGTCACGCCCCCCTACCAGGCTGGCCGATTTCTCAACCATGTCATTGCCGATATATCATTATTCGATTAAATATTTGTTGTAAATATCTGCGTCCCAATTCCGCCTCATTCTTCCAATTCTCTTCCAAAGTCAATCAGCTTGATCCGTGAAATATCCCTCGGGTGGTACTGCGCGACTTTGGATCGTATCAGGAACCGAACGGAAGCAGACTCGCGCCCGATTGTCACGTACGCGTCCTCCGTATTACCCGCCGCCTCTGTCATTTTGTTGAGGAGCTGCTCCGTGAGCCAGCGCATCTCCTCCGCGGCAGCCTCTACATCGTTCAGCGGCCGTCTCCGCTGGCCGTCACCCGTCGGGCGTCGCGCGCGCCCGTCATCCCTTGCGCTACCCCAAATCTCATCGATACGCCGTTGCCCCTTGTCGCGGACGGCGTCGCCCTTGCCCGTCCTCCTGAGCTTGCCCTGCTCAGTGAATCCGGCGGCAAGGTCGTTGGCGTCAATATCCATCAAGTCGCCCACCACCGGGCCGCCCATTTCTTCGGCGACGAGGAGCGGCGCCAGCTCGCGCTCCATGAAGCCCAAAAGATCGATCATGAGCTGCCGCTTCCTCCTGCTATAATCTTTGGCTTTCTGCTGGAGCTCCGCTCTTTTTTCGCTCACGGCATCATCATGTGTAACCTCCGCATTTGAATTCAGCTCCTCCTGTAGCGACGCTATTCGCGCCGTCAGAGCCTCGTGGATGAGATTTTGGTCCTTGAGGGCCGCACGGTCGGCCTCTAGCTGCTTATTTTGCGCCTCTTGGGAAACGGCTTGCTCCTTCACCAGAGCATTTGACTCCGCAATGATGTTGTACGTCTTGCGCATGGCCAGCAGCGAAGGCAGTAGAGAGCCGGCCATGGGGACGAACGGCTCTGCATTTGTGACTTCCTCCAAAGCGGCAGTGATGACTTGGACTTGGGCTATAGGTGAGAGGACAACCTCTTCTTGTGACTCGCGTAACTAGGGTGCGTTAGCAATTGTGATTCTTCTGCGGATCACGAGCGTACTCTATTTAATTGCTGTTCAGCCTCTCGTATCTCGCGCCGTAGCTCCTTGAGCGTGTGTTCGAGGTTGTTGGCATGAGCGCTATCCTCGGAGGACGCCATACTGCTGCTATGGTCATAAGGCGGAGAAACAGCGGCTTTCAGCGTGCAGATTACGAGAGTTGCGCCAAGTTTATATTTAATTCGCGACTATTCTGTCATTGTCCAACAAGGCCGTCAAGAAATCCAGACCCAAGGCGCGCAACGCGTCGCCGCAGCTTGTTCTACCTAGTAGTAGGAAGGCTGGTAGAACTCGCACTGTATCTCAAGCCCCAAACGGCCCTGAAAGCGGGACGCATTGTGCTCCGTAAGCGCTACGGAGCAGACACGATTGCGCTTTATTCGCACTGTCCCCACTCAGCAAGCCTCGACTGCTTACCTAAGGCTCAACACTTCAGCCGAGCACGTGACTTTGTAACGGGGCGAGGGCATGAACGCTTCGGGGGATTTTCCAGGGAGGTCTTTCCTTTGCGACGCGCGACATTGCTTCCTCCCCATCATCGCCATCCCGCATCTCGCTGCTCTTGAGGATTGGGTCATCGGCATCCTGGCACAAGTGTCGCAAGCTGCAGCCTAGTTGCCGCCGATTTTTTTTTCGATTCGCAACGACCCCGACGGACGACGGTCGAACAGGTTATCAGTCGACAGCACTTTGCGCCCTTGAGCACTGTTGGACAGGCACTTGCCTAACCCCAGCGCGTACCCGCGACAGGACATCTCCGCCCATCGCTTCCAGTGCGCCCTCTGCGTGGCACCACATCGAGCGATTCCGCGAGAGCGTAGCGACGAAAAAGAAAGAAGCACTATAGGTTTGAGCTGAGCGCCTGCCTCTTCCATTTCCAAGAGAATCTCCTCCATCCTCGATCGCTGCACCATCCTCTCTTCCATACCAAGCCTTTCAACTCTCCATCTCGCCTCGTCGCCCTTCCTCTCCTCTGCATCAGAGTCATCTCTCCGGCACTCTTCTCGATCACGAACTCGCACCATCCTCCTGCCCGAGCTTCCCAGAGCCTCCTCTGCCATCTCTCTCTCCAGCCCGTCCTGCCCAAAGGCTGCTCGACGCCACTTCACGAAGACTTCACACGATCCGAGCTCCTCGACCCCGTCACTGCACCAGCACGTTTTCCTCCTGAAAACCCCCTGAGTGTAGATAAGACGATATCAATAAACAATTCAGTCTCAACGACTCTTTACGTTAAGCACTGCTGAAGAACAAACGCGTGAATCTTGAGCCATGTCTTCCTCACCGCCGCAGCCGACCCAGTCGACGAAGCGACCTCTGGAGGAGGCCTCGTCTCCTTCGCGTGCCACAGACCAACCCGACGCGAAGCGACCGGCTCTTGACAAGGTTCTCAAAAACGACGCCGAGGCCAAGAGCGCGAAACTGCCCGACGATATCGTCGACAGCGTCGACAAAAACGGCGACGAAGCCCCCAATGGCGCAAAGACGGAAGCTGAGGCCGTCGCTGGCGAGGCCACTGCCGATGACAAGGTGGCCGCTGCAGGCGGTGGCACCGCCTCCTCCGCCGCTGCCCATGATGAGACAGCCTGGATTCACATCCGCGCCGTCATCTCCAGCCCAGAAGCTGCCACCATCATCGGCAAGGGTGGCGAGAATGTCTCCAACATTCGCAAGATGTCAAATGCCAAGTGCACCGTCAGCGACTACCAAAAGGGAGCTGTCGAGCGCATTCTAACAGTCAGCGGCATCGTAGATGCAGTGGCTAAGGTAGGTTCCACCGTTCCTGATGCATGGAATAGCACACTAACCTGCCTGTAGGCTTTCGGCCTAATTATTCGTACTCTTAACAACGAGCCGTTAACAGAGACCTCCACCGCCTCATCAAAGACGTACCCGCTACGTCTGCTTATTCCCCATGTCCTCATTGGGTCTATCATTGGAAAGGGCGGCGCTCGCATCCGAGAAATCCAGGAAGCGTCGGGGGCTCGGCTTAATGCGTCGGATTCTTGCCTCCCCATGTCCAGTGAACGTTCGCTCGTTGTGATGGGCGTTGCCGACGCTGTCCACATTGCAACGTACTATGTTGGCTCGACTCTTCTTGAGCAGCTGAACGATCGCTTTGGCGGACCTGCTTCTTCCGCCTATGCCACCAGAAGCGGCGCGCCTGCTGGCTCTATCCCCGGCGGCATGCAAGTCGTCCCATACAGCCCTCAACCTGCTTCTGGCCAGTATGGCCGCAGCGAGAACTATGGACGCAATTCCGAGCGTCGCCCCCCGATGCCGCCTCCCGCTCCTTACCCCGCGCAGTACCCTCCCCATGCTGGCGCTCAGGCGGCAGTCCCTAACATGTCCATGCACTATGGCGCGCAGGGAGGTGCTTATGGGCAAGCTGCTCCTCATGTCCAGCAGCACATGCCACCACACACCGGTGCGCAGCCTCACGGTGGTCCTCAGGCGCAGAACATGCACGCCGGCATGCCTGGTGGTCCGATGACTCAGCAAATCTACATTCCCAATGACATGGTCGGCGCTATCATCGGCAAGGGCGGACAAAAGATTAATGAGATACGCCAGCTCAGTGGCAGCGTGATCAAGATCAACGAACCCCAGGATAACAGCAACGAGAGACTAGTTACGGTTACTGGTACCGAGGAGTGCAACCGCATGGCTCTGTACCTGCTTTACTCCAGACTCGGTAAGTTTGAGGCAGCTTGTGTTGCTGAATGAAGTACTGACCAGGACATAGACTCGGAGAAGCACAGAATGTAAATTGGGCAATTTAGGTGCCAACGGGGATGGTATAGGACAAGTGTTGGACGGTGTTTGTTCGTTATTTGCTTTTGACTTTTTCTCTGGAAGCTATTGCTTTTTCTGCGTGTTATTGTAGTCGTTTGGGTCGAATTCAAGGATAATCATGAAACATCTGTATTGATTAGTATGGGATTGTTCTTTCGGCAGTCTACGGTTTCTGGGGGTTGTATTCCAACTTACGATTTTATCAGCGAGCTAAACGCGGATGTTGGCGAGGAGTATGCATACATTTGGGTGTATAGAAAGAATCCTGTGAATAGTATTCCATGAAGTACGCACCGCATGTTTCAGTTCTGCTACCACTCACATTCAGCTACGACTGCATAACAGGTATGGATCTACAAGACTCTCACAACTTTGACTGCTCCAATGCCGTCAGAGTTCTCAGCGGTGGTCCGCCGCGACTTCCATCCCCAACCTTGATCTCGCCCTCGCCTGTATCCGGACGCATGCGCCATTTGAACCGCAAGCTCTCTGGCGCTTTGTTCTCAAGGCAATCGACAATATACCTGCCCAGCACCGGGAGGAACTTGAAGCCACTTCGTTCTTGTCAGCATACACGCAGCACACACACACCAGCGAGGATGGCAAAAACTTACTGCCCCGAGCCGCCGGTGGCCAGGAAAAGCCCCGGGACCTCCGGGTGGTGGTCGGCGATGAAGTCGCCCTCGGGCGTGTCCGAGTACCAGCACAGGCGCAGCCGGGACCAGGGGCGCTCCGCGAACTCGGGGACGAGGTCGCGCAGGCCGTCGCGCAGCCCCTCCTGCGCGTCGTCGGGCATGTACGAGCGGCGCGCGTTGTCCTCGTCGCGGCGCGGGCACGACAGCACGGCGGGCGGGCCGCGGCCGTCGTCGACGGGCTCGGCCGTGGCGTAGCCGTGCCCGTGGCGCGCGACCTTGAGGACGCCGGCGCCGGGCGTCGGCGGGAACACGAAGACGCCCTTGTTGGCGTGGATCATGACGGGCATGCCGCGCAGCCGCGCGGCCTCGGCGGCCGTCAGCTGGATGAAGCCGACGGGCTGCGCGGACGCGGAGCTCGCGTGCGTCGCGCGCAGCAGGTGGCCCGTCCACGCGCCCGCCGCGAGCACCACAAGCGCCGCGCGCATCCGGCTGCCGTCGCGCAGCTGCACGCCGGCCACGCCCGCGCCCTCGTACACGAGCCGCGTCACCGTGCCGCGCCGCCGCCCGGACACGATGGACACGCCCGCGCGGCTGCACCGCCCGGCCAGCTGCGCGATGCTGGCCTCGGCGTCCGCCCAGCCGCCCTTGGGGTTGTAGAACGCCTTCAGCCCCTCCAGCTTCGCCGGCATGCAGGCCACGCGCGAGCGCATGGCGCGTGCGTCGTCGTAGAGCTCGATGGTGCGGCCGAGCTCCTCGTCGACGGCGACGCAGGCGCGCGTGTACGCAAAGTCCTCGCCGCCGCCCTCGTTGAGCATCAGGAAGCCGCACGGGTGGTAGTGCGCCGGGTACTCGGCGGCCCAGGCGGCGGCGGCCTCGCGCGCCATGGCGCCGTACACGCGGTCGCCGTAGTCGAAGCGGACGATGCGCGACAGGTCCACGCTGCTGCCGTCGGCGGCGGGCGGCGCGAACCGGTCGAGCACCGTCACGTCGGCGTAGCCGCGCAGCGCGAGCTCGAGCGCCGTGGAGAGCCCGAAGACGCCGGCGCCGACGATGAGGATGGGGTCGGCCTTGCCGGGCGGGGGCCGGGACGTCATAGTGTGTCGGATGGTGGTGGACAGCTTTCTGATGGGGTTCGTTCTGGGGAGTCGGAGGGAGGCTTCAAGAACAGCGTATCTCTCCCAGCTTATATATATGCAC